>JAQQZW010000022.1:16062405-16078141 GCA_029814745.1 Zanclus cornutus | reverse complement strand
GTGTCTTGGGATAGAGGTTGGGAGGAGAACGGGTCGCAGTAACACACGCTTTTTTTTTTTTAATACAGGGAAGAAAGAGGCCAAGTGCAACTTTTGTTCTTTGTGTAGATTCCTTGTGAATTTTCTTTTCATTCCATGTGAGCGCCATGTTTCGGATTGTCTGGAAACTGGTGAGTAGTGCTGGAGGAAACTGGAAAGATCCTGAGCCATGGCGGAGGGAGAATGCTAAAAGAGAAATGGTGACTGGAGATGGATGGAGGACTCTACAAGACACTACCCACAAGACAGTGACTACTACCCTAAAATTTAAACAAATGGTTAATGTTCTAAACTTGAACATAAAAAATAACAGCCTTGTTGGTATTAATATAAATATATTAATATTGTCAATGACTTAAGTTTTGTTTTTCAGTCACTGAAGCATTATTTTGTATGTCCTCAAACTGTACAGAATCTCAGCTTGTTATAATAATACCGATGTCAGAACTGTCTAGCAATAGCTAATTTGCAAGCCTAATTTTTACCCCCCCCCTCAGGCAGATGTCTGGTTTTCAAATTGTTTCATGTTCACGTTCCAAATCAGATCACATTGACAGACACGGTGGAGACGGGTGTCAGGAGTGTGCTGGAAGAATTCCAGTGTCTCCTGTTTTAATTTTGATTGCTGTAAAACTTGAAACAAAGAGGGTTCCATGTTGGTACATATTAAATTTTGATTCATTAATGTTTATAGTAAAATTTAAGTGTGATTCAAAATGTCTTTGCAAAGCTTTTTTTGGATTTTAGTTTAATTTTTCAGTTTTCACATGCTGCTCTGGGAGCAAGAACAACATTTTTGCATGACCCTGAATTTTTCACATTAATTTCTATTCATGTTAAATTTTGTGCTTGACCAGCATGCACATCATTACATGGGTAGGCCTTTGTTCTTCCTGAAGGCTTAGCTATAGACTGCAACTATTTTCCATTATTGATTATTCTACCAATTATTTTTCTCGATAATCATTTTTTTTATTAAAAAAATGAATAATGTAATCAGTCTTTCTAGAGCCAAAGGATTTGACTTCTTGCTCATTTTTTTTAAACAAAAGTCCTAATCTCAAACCATTTATTTTATAAAGAAATTAAAATGAGAGAAGCAAACCATAAATGCATTCAAGAGGCAAAATATTAGATGCAGAAGATGTGTTTTTGATGTAACAGTGAAAATGATGCAAAATCTTTTCTAACCTTGAACAAACCCTTTTCATCACAGTCAATTTAATCCTGTGATTGGGACTGATCAGCTTGGTTTCAGACCTCTGAATTTCCTCCCAAATCTTTGTTTTTCTTTCTTTAAGCTATTCAAGTAGTTGATGGTAAAAATAATGGCGATTAAGTGAGTCAAAATCAGGCCGGTGGCTGAGTGTTGTGAAATCAAATAGCAGTGTTGTCATTTGCTTATATGGGGGGGATGCATCTGCTAGGTGATTAGCAGGAAATGCTTAAGATTCACTTGCCTTTGTGGTAGCTGTAAAAGCTAGAGTCCGACAGTGGTTTAACGGTTTGGTTTTTCATAAGATTGTTGAAATCTTAACAGAAATGTGTTTTTCTTCCTCTTTCCTAATTTGTGAATCATCTATCCCGTTGGGAAACACTCATTTACTGACCATCTGCAGATTTCTTTTTAGGCTTTTGTGACAGTTTTAGAGTTCAACTATATTGTGACCCAATATTTTCTCAGTTGTAGTTTTACCAGTAACAGCACTGCTGCTGAGAAGTTACCCATTTTTTTTGTTTTTTGTTTTTTGTTTTTTTGGGTTTATGTGACTCACTGCTTCCTCTAAACGCCTTAACTTTCGGTTTCCGTTTCCATTAAATCGCCTATCCTCTGCCAAACCAGCAGGTGTCACTGTTGCGCCTCATAACTTCAGCACGTAGTTCAGGTTGATGGTAAGAAGAAGCAGGAATACGTCACTTTTTAAGGGCAGTTACTGAACTTGCAGAGAGATTATTGGCGCAGTTTAACAACTCTAATTATTTGTGATGAAACCAGGAATTCCCATCTCTCCCTCAGTTTATCGGAACCAGGAGCTACAGCAGGACAGTGGCATAGTGCTGCCAGGATGCATATCTAAAACATTTTTTTACTTATCTAGCCGCTGAGAGATGGCTCGGACTGGATTGGATTTGCTTATTAAATAATGGTGCTTTTCCGTGTGGGATGGGATGGCGACAAATTTGAATAGCTTTAAAATGATTTACATATGCAATAAATCATGGTAAAAACACAAAAAATATACCGATTACTTAATGGAAAAAATGGTTGCCATTTAGAGTAACTATGCTCTTTTGGGCTCAAGATGATGAATATTAAAATGAGTAATACATGATATGTAGTTCAATAAGTTTACAACACGATACCTGCTGTCCCGGGGGGATTTCCCATCAGGGAGGTGACGTGTGCTGAGGGGATTTCCACGCCCCGAAACAGCCAATCAGCGCGAGGCTGCTACGGAAATACAACTCAAGCAAACTGCAGTTTAGACATCATTTGACACATGGCTTCAGGTTGGTGTAACACCTCTTCACGGATCAGTACAAACACTCAGAGCTGGTTTAGAGCTTGACGAGTCTGGGCTGGGTCGTTTTTAAGGAGAGCGACAGGTTTTGACCCACAAGAGAAGACTGATACCGGAAATTATCCGGTTTGAAAAGAAGTCAAGGACACGACGGCGAAGTTGACGGTCTCTAAGGACTGCACATGCGATGAAAAACATGGAAGTCTTTGAGGGCATCTCTGGTAGGTTTTAAAAGTTAAACTTCTTGTTTGTGCGCGTTTGTTTGAGTGTGTGAGAGAGAGAGAGAGAGAGAGAGAGCGAGAGAGCGAGAGGGAAAGCTGACATCATCACCAGGCATGTGATTTGTCAAAGCGGAGGAGCCAACACCCATTCCAGGGATGTAAGCACTCCTACACGGCTCTTACTGCTCTGCTTTGCGCAGGTTTAACATTTGCAGTCGCAGCTGTGTTTTTTTTCTTTGTTAATCGTGTGCTTTCTGTTTGTCCTGCAGTGCAAACGCAGACAGACATTGGTGAGTATGAGCTCTCCTTTTTTGCTTTTACCTTTTTGCTCAAGAGGCATACTGTCATGCATGTTTGGATGTTTAAGGCGTAAAAGCAAAGTGTGACCTATGGCGACCTCATGCAGAGGTAGACTATTATTAGTAGTTTTGCTTCCTCAATCTTGTATTGTGATGTCTTTCACGTCGCCTCCGGTTAGTACAGTGGCCCTTAGGTACAAAGTGTAACATTTCATAGTACAAAACAGCATTATTACGCATTCCATGTATTCATTTTAGTATATTTGTTGCATTTAAGGCTGCGACTTATTTTCGTTAGTCATTAAACTACTTATTTTCTCTTTGAATCGTGTAAAAGTCTATGAAATGTTAGATAAAAGTGAAAAATACCCAAAAGAAATCCCAAAAATACATGTTTTTTTTACATTCATAAAGCTTGCATTTATTGCAGTTGCAGCTCAAAAGATACTGACTCTGCTATCATAGAAGTATAACAAAAATACATTAAGATTTGAGAAGCTGGAAGCAGTAATCTTTTTTTCACGTTTTCTTTGTAAAAATGCTTAAGTGATCACTCAATCATCTAAATTGTTTGCAATTAACCTGCCAGTGATTGTTGAATAGGGGAAATACGATTGCATTTTACTTGTCTTATTGTCTTAGTCGCTCAAAAGAAAATTACTTGACAACTATTTTGATAAGAAGTCATTTTTTTAACAGAAATGTCAAACGTTTGCTGGTTTCAGCTTCTTTAATGTTGTAAATGAAGAGTGTCTGGGTTTGTTGACAGTTAGTTGCACAAAAAAGCAGTTTTAAGAAGTCACTTTGGGCACAGGAAACTTGTGATGAGCATTTTTCAAAGTCATTTGACATTCTACAGACTTAATGATTAATCCTGAAAATAATCTGCAGATTATTCTATCATGAGAATAATTGTAAGTTGCAGCCTTATTAAATAGTAATGATCCAACTATGGATTTAAATAACTAATTATGTTAAACAAACACATTCTATAGTTTTTGATTATTGATGATGGAATAAACACAATAATGCACTTAATGTCTGGTAGTCTGATGTTGAAAATAATGGACAATGAGGAGTAAATGACTCTTTTAGTTGCAGCATATACAAACCAAAAGGCAAAGTCTTGTTACCTTTGCCACCTGAGAAGCTTTCTGTTTATCATCAATATTTTTTCTAGACATCATCAACGAAATTATCACAGAGGAAAGTAAGCGATCGGAGCCCTCCCTCCCTGGACCTCCTCAGCCTCCTTTCGACCTCGTCTGCCAGCCACACGGCGAGAACCACAGGAGGCTCCGACAGAGTTCCCCACCGTCATCTCAGCTTGTGCTGCTGGCGAGAGGGACCGCATGTCAGGTAAGTAGGATCAAAAGCATTTCTGGGTGGGTTCTTGCAGAGTGATGTATTTGTTCCTGTGAAGTCATTTGTGTTGTTTTGGTCTGTCTGGTGTCTGCCTCAGTGAGTGGTTTCCTACATCTCTTGGAATGACTGGTAGCAACAACCAGGGGGGCAAGCGAGAAGACGTTTCCGTCCAATCTGGGTTGTGTGTTAAAAGAAGAGGAGAGTGGCATGTTGTAGGCAAATGGGACAGAAGTAGGCCTTGACTAACACAGATTAAGTTTCATTATACACGATTAATAGTTTTCTAAATGGTTATTTTATATGAAGTGATAGAAATGCTTTATATTTTAGCTTTAATCTGAAGACTGACTACTGAGGAAATTAAAGATTTAAAGAAATTCTTGCATTTTACTCTGTGTTGTCAGATCTGTGGCTCTTACCAGCTTGTCTTTATCTCAGTTAGACTACTTTAGTACCAAAACAAGTAGTCCATCGATCGATAAGTCCATTGTGGGAAAACTCATAGATGACAATTTTGATAGTTATTTAATTGTTTTGATTAATTATAAAGCTAAAACTACGACAAGTATCTGGTTTTAGCCACGCAAATGTGAGAAATTTCTTTTCTCAGCTCTGCATCATTGTTGAGTTAATATTTATGGGTTTTGCTCAGACAAAACATTCAGTCAGACAAACAGTTTGAAGATATTACCTTGGTCTATAGGATTAACTACGGACTGGATCACACCAGCCGCGCGATGCCTGTCAACATGTTGACGTACCAACCCATGAGTATTAAATAGTCATTCCTACATTATTGCCTCAGTACTCATGTGATGCGGGTGCCGCCATTTACGCCGGTGACATCATTTGGAGCATGAGTCTGTGCAGTAGTGATCAGTGGATGAAGCCACCGTATCAAAGTCCTGCTCATACTGCCGCCCGACTCAAGCATGGGGTAAATAACTAATTAAAACCAAAATCTGTAGACAAATGACCACTTTAATCTACACCAATGAGATAAGAACTACCTACAACTACTGACAACTGACAAACACCTGGCAAAGTACTCAAAACCACTTCTGTGGTTATTCCCACTACAATAGGTGTATCAAGGAGCACATTTTGCTTTGATGAGACACACTCACAAACACACACACACTCCTACTTATACTCACAAGGTGAAAACAATAACAGTCATGCTGTCGTAGCTGGAAAACAACAACAATCAGCAAATTATTCGATGATGAAAATAATTGTTCACTGCAGCCCGAGACTATAAACTTTCAATACACAAACATTGATCCTTGCGGGCACAGACACATGTTTACATATCGGTGTGACTCGATCAGCTATTTAGTCCATATTTCCTTCATGTTAATATTAAAAGCTTGTTTATATTAAAACCAACAACAGGGGAAGCTTCAGCCAGGCTTCCTCCCTGTTAGGTTGTTAAAGAGGCGACTGTGAAGCTTTAGTGAAGAGGTTTTTTTTAAGGATTTAATGTTGGTGGAAGAAACTACAGTGTAGTGCATGTGTAGCCTGCAGCTACACGTGCACAACACACAGTGGTTGGGTGTTTCGTTGTTGTACATGATGGCAGTTAAGCAGCAAGGCAGGCTGGGCTCTTACCATAAAGCACGTGGTTTACAGACAGCAGGGCGTAATCTGATAAGACTGCAGTGACGCTGTAGCCTGCACAGACAGGTAGTCAAGCAGGGCACAAGCACACAGCTGAAACTCTTTAATGACCAGAGTGTGAGCTTGCTAATTTTTGGTTTGTTTGTGTGTAAACACAGTTTGTTGGAAAGTCTTTGTGGCCTGTGACAGAGGCTGACACACTTCCTAAGCATGTTTCTCTGGGGGAGGAGACCGAGAGAGAGGAAGGAGGAGTGGTTGAAAGAACAGTAATCTGACTCCTGCTTTCAGTTTGCCGTCCTTTCTGTTTACTTGCCAAACCCACTTGGGGGGTGAAAGGTCGCATTCTTTGGCCTGTGCCGCTTCTCTTATTGGTGGATTCACGTCAGGTTGAGCTGACTTCCTGTTCCTTGTTCGCTGGCACCATCTGCAAGACATTTGTTTAGCTCTGGGGTTGTAAGGCTAACAGGTATGCTAAGGCTGACACACTCACAGACATACACACACAAACAGACGTCTGTGGCTCGACAGGATATTGTGAAACGTGATCTCATGCAGAGGCATCACCCAGAACGTTCCAGCAGCGATTTAATAAACTCGCAGCCTGATTAACCGCTACAGCAAAGATGTCAACCTTTTGACTTCTTCATGCCCTGCAGGTTTGATTATTCGTCTGTTGTCAAGATGAGGCTTCACATAGACTGAAACTGAGGTGTGTTTGTGAAGTTTTAAAGTTTATGATGCTTTGTCTTTGTTTTGCATCACATGGAAGCCAATCGAAAGCCTAGCTGGTCAGAAATTGATGAGTGAATGTGGTATTGTTTTCAGATAGAGAAAGTAAACGCAGCACTGAGAGAGATATTCAGCAACAAGTTTGAGTTGGAACGGAAAGAGCTGTGCTGTAGCGCTAAGAGACATTAAACTGCGAGAGGAGGAGTCAAATGAGCACATGGTTAACTATATGCACTGATAGAAAGCATATGTAGGAAGGAAAATTAATGCAGCGACGCAGTTTTGCTTTTGGATTTCGCTGCAGCTATGATGCAAAGGCTTCAGCAATCATTAATGTGATAGAATAGAAGAAAGAAGGAAAGTTCTTACACAAATTTCTGTTACATTTTTTGACTTTTCTCTTTTTTGTCTTTGTCTTTTTTGTTTTTTGGATAATTTTGCCTCTCAGGGGCTCAAACAGATGTTTAGAGGAGAAATCCATCTTTTGTGAAATTCTATCAACTCAAAGACATCTGAAACATGACAAGGAGCCCCAACTAGACACGGTCTTTCTAAGGGGTCACAGGCCAAAAAGGTTTGGAAGGGAACCACTGGTTGAATCCTCAACAATGCGGCTTAGCTTAGCTGGTTACATAAAGGTTAAACAGTCTTGTTAATAAGGTTATGTTATTGTTATTGTTATGGTTTTCGTCCACAGCCAACCTGCACCTTCCCTCAGCCCCTGCAGCAGTCGTGCACTTCCAGAGAGATGGCTCATCCTTCCCGGGGAGCTGCCTCTTCAGCTGGTTCCTCTCGCCGTGGTCGAGGCTGCGTCCCGGCCTCTAAGAGCTCCGGCGGTGTTTCCTGTCAGAACCGAGGAGGTGACACCCAGATGCTGGAGCGTATTCTGCAGAAACCCAAATTGGTGATGGTGGAGGAGCCCAAGGAAAGAGGCATGAGGTTTCGCTACGAGTGTGAGGGACGCTCAGCTGGCAGCATCCTCGGGGCGTCCAGCACTGAAACCAACAAGACTCAGCCTGCAATAGAGGTAGACACGTCACACAAAAATTTGGTTTTTGTTTTGGTTCTTAAAGGGGGTTTATTAGCTCTAAGAGGCAGTTGGAGAGGGTTTTAACCACATTTGAGTAGTTTGTTGTGCACACCCCCTGGTGTCGGCCAGTTAAGATAGGGTGGAGCTGAAAGGATGTGGGTTGTTAGAGACAGTCAGAAAGTCCCCACAAATCCCAATACAAGTGTGGTCAAAGACAGGCGGTTTATCCCCTCCCTGCATACTGACAAACACTCCCACACATTCACCTTCACCTTTTACAAAAACCATCACATGACAAGAACGACACTCGAGGCATGTGAGGATTTTAAGTGAAAAATCAGTGGCTCTCTGCAGTTTCTGTGTATGAAATATAGTAATTTAAGTATAACCCTTGTTTAATATTTAGGTTATATATATATATGGCTGGTTTGATTGTTAGCGTGTCTGCTTTTTGTCCTTTTTTTAATTGTTCTTGATGAAATTTGTACCTCAGACACTGGTGATCAGATTCAGGAAAAAAAAAAAAACCAAAGAAAATTATTACTATCCATCGCAAACAGTGAAAAAAGACTTCCCCAACGGGTCGGTAATAATACACAGAGAAAACTGAAATGTGTTAATATTTTTAATATATGCAAAAATACTGCATGATGAATACAAAACAGGCTTGAACTGGCAGCTACTCTGAAATGCAACAGCTTGACACTCTTCCTTAGGTGGCATCTGCTGCATAGTTTAATATTTAGTTTTTAAAAAGTTCTCACATTTCTGAATTTGAGAGCTTTTTCTAAGAACTCAAAATGATAACATCACCTTGTTGCAGCTTCTCTTGAATAACAATCATCTTCTTCTCTTTTCTTTTTCTGTCCCATCCTCTCTTTCAGATTCAGGGTCCCATTGACTGCATAAAGGAGGTCACAGTCACTGTTTCCTTGGTGACCAAAGACCTTCCACACAGGCCTCACCCCCACTGCCTTGTGGGTAAAGACTGCCCGAATGGTTCAGGAATCTGCGTGGTCACGCTTAACCCTCGCAATAACCGACGTCACAGGTGCACATCCCGTCTGTCTTTTACCTGTTTTTCAAACACAGAACTTTTTATTGAATACATAGTTTTCTTTCCTTAGACTCTTCACATCATATTATCTTTCATGCTTTTGCATTTCATCCATTATTCTTTTCTTTATTCCAATTCTGATCATACAGAATGTCCTGACTAAAGTGTTTTTTTCTTCCTGCAGCTTTGCTAACCTTGGTATTCAGTGTGTGAGGAGGAAAGAGCTGGATGTTTCACTTCAGAAGAGAAGAAGCCAAAATATCGACCCCTTTCAAAGTAAGATGGAACCTAGCACACAGTTAATATTGTCATCTTTATATACATTTGTATATTTAAATATTAAGGATGATTCAGTTACTCCTGTCCTCACTTTCAAAATTTACTGCGACTCCTTGAAAACAGACCTCTTGATTGATTTTGTGTCTCTTCGTCCCTCAGCTGGTGACTCAAAGGGCATTGAAGACATGGACATGAACGCTGTGCGTCTGTGTTTTCAGTGTGAGCTCGAGTGGGATGATGGCAGAAAAGACTCCCTCAGCCCAGTGGTGTCCAACCCCATCTACGACAAGAGTGAGACATCGCCAAACACACACTCACACATGACTCTTGACTGCAGTAAACCTAACTGCATGAAAAATACGTAAAAGTATTTCCTGATTCTCACGCATTGTTGCACGTTATGTTTTGTTCACAGAGGCCACGACAACATCGCAGCTGAGGATCAACTGTTTGAACCAGTACAGAGGTTCCTGCACCGGCAAGACAGAGATCTACATGTTGTGTGACAAAGTGCAGAAAGGTGAGAAGATGTTTTATTTGCCTTCATTCTGTTGCCTATGGGATGGCTTTGGTTTAGGAGGTAGACCACGTCATCCACTTATCATCACTTCCTGAGGTGTCTTTGGGCAAGATTCTGAATGCCACATTGTTCCCGGCGTGTGCGTGTGTGTCAGAGAGGGGTTATCGCTGCTGATGAGCAGGTGGCATCTTGCATGGTAGCCTCTGCCTTCGGTGTATGAATGTATGCATGAAGGGGTGAATTATGGCATGTGCTGTATAGTGCTTTGAGCGGTCAGTAAGCCTAGAAAGCATTATGTAAATGAAATTTATTAACAATTTACTATGTACAAAAATACAGAGGGTGGACAAAATTAGGCTCACATAGCAGAGAACATGGTACAAGCTCAGCTTTCGCTGCAGGACTTAGTGTAAAAAAACTTCCTCTGGGCCAGATTAAGTCTCTTGCAGTCAGTTGAAGATGGTATTTTGAGCACTGTTTCTCTTTTTTATCATGTTTTTTTCCCCGTGTTTACACATCATATGATTTAACAACTTTTGCAACAGATAATTCAGCAATTCAGGCAGCGGCTCTTTGGTCTCTATGCATCTCTGTGAGTTGCTTTGTGCTGCCTTGGAAATCATTTATAAATTAGTCTTTGTTACATAGCTGAACTGATATTCAACTTGAGTAGAAGCCAGTGCAACTGTGATTTACAGTAACCATTGTTTGAATTAACATGAGCTTCACCAAAAAGGTATTTACTGTTGGGTTTTAGAAGTGAAAGGTGTTTGTGGTTTTTTTCCACTTTTCTAGAAAGAAAATTAACATCATAAATCAGAGTTAAGTATTATGAACTTGAGCTGAAGCTAAGGAAAACACATAAAATTGGATGTACAATGTTTTAATTGTTCGTGTAATTCCTAACCTAAGATGTTGAGTTGTAGTCTTACTGTTGTATAAAACATGTAGTATGGTCAGTATTAAAGAAGATCTAAATAAATTCATACTTGAATCTTGTACTTGTCATTCAAAAATTTAAATTAGAAAAAGCAATACAAAAGTAGTGATGCAATCCATAGTCCAGGTTATTTTACAGTGCAGACACAGAATCAGTACCTGGCTTGCTCTTTTAATTTCTTGTGGGTTTTGCAGTTAACCTTCCACCTCCAGACACTCTCTGAAGAACTGTGCTGTTCCAGTAACATCAGCAGTGAAGCCAGTTGATCTGCGGGACAACATCTCATCAATCAATGCATCAATATGTAATGCATGACGAAAACAATCCTAAAATATATCTACCACAATGAAACATTACTTTAATTATAACAATAAAAAACCCATGTGTATTTCCTGATAACTAGATTATCAATATTACTTGTGAAGGATGACTTCTGTACAACCAGTGAAGTGTAGAAAAATTAGCATCACAATGAAAACACATTTTATTTCATTCTAATCCCTGACCTACCTTGAGTGATGAAGTCTGGATTGAGGACTAATTCGTCCGAAACGATGCAGCCTCCAGAAACAAAAAGCTCATTGTAGCTGTTGTTCCTGATGTCGTCCAGTGTATCGATTCCCACAAACATCACAGTGGGGTGTCGCTTCAGAGACATCAGACCCGGGATCTAAACACAAACACACCAACACACTTCCTGTTAATTTTCCTTTTCACTTCCTGTCCTTCCTTTCCAGTTTGGCTAATCCACATTCAGTTAAGCATGTCACTGCGTCTGTCCAGCATGAACAGACGGTAACTGGTTGTTTGTGAATTCTTTCCAGTGGCAGTACACAAAGTGGATGCATCTCCTGTCTGCACTGCACTGAGATCTCATATGAACCAAGTCATGTAGTCTTGCGTCCTAACAAATACGCAGTGTCAGCAGATTATATGTTTGTCGAAACTAAATGGAAATCAAAATAACTTTCCTTGGTCAGTGTTTCATTGTGGTTAATGAATACAGAAAAACAGCTAAAGCTCTCATCAATGCTCAGATTGTGCCCACAAGCGGATTTCATGAACTTCTGAATGCTGAGACGTCCACAGCGACAGGAGACATGTCATGAATATCAGCGTATTTACTCTGAGGGGGTTTTCTCCAGAGGCTGTCGTGTTGCTAAGAACAGCAGGGAATTGAGAGGGAGGCTTATGTCAATTAGCCAGTTTACACATCTGGCAGAGCCTCATCACCACCCTGCTGTGAGAACGTCAACACCAAAGCATATCAAACAAAAATAACCACAAAGGTTTGTGTTATGACAGTATTTTATTGAAACAGGTATTTTGCAGAAATAGGAGTTATTGTCTGGCTAACGGAACAGGGTACCAATGACATTACACTAGGGGGCGCTGCTGTGCTGTGGTTCTAACTCATTAAAGTTTCCAGTAAGCGTAACCTGGAAAGGATGGGAAGGAGAAGGACTTCTGGTTTTAAGCTGAATAAGAAAAAGCCATCTCTGCAGAGAAGAGACTGCACCCACCAACACGAACTGCAAATATTCACCTTTTTAAACTGAATGACAACATCGAAGCGCAGACTGACTGGACAGATACATTTGGCCCCTGAGGAAGGCAGACAGAGCTCGCCCGTTCGGAGGCAGCTGGTCGCAACGAAGCAAGAAAGTGGCCTGGCTGAGCTGGTGAGTTATCCACACACACACACCCTTCCAGTAAGGGATGATTATACACACCCAGGAAAGATCAGGTCACGCTTTCACGTCTATTGCAGCACGTAAGGAGAGGCACTAGGTTGCAGGACTCTAGCCTCAGAGTTAGGATTAATCGTGAGCCTAAGTTAGCAACGCAACATACCTGTTTGCCTATTGGTTTGTGGAGTCAAAGCTACCTTTGGCTGACCGCTGCACACAATTAGAACAACTGGCACCGGGAGGAACAAATAGCATGACAACTGGTGCAGCTGGGGAGACAGTCAGCACAAAGATGCTCAAAAAAGAGGGTGGACTGCCTCTAATCTGCAGTCTCAGAGGGCAAATGAACTGCAGCACACATGTCAAGTCAGAGGACGGTTAACAAACACCAGGCCACACAGAATTTACTGAACCCTGTGTGGATCTGCAAGTGAAGTACAAGAATTCAGCAGTAAACCTGCACAAACCAATAAGTTAACAACACAAGAAGACCAAAGAGGCCGATTGTACCCATCATGTGATTTAATACCTCCAAGGTGCACGTAGCCTTCAGATGGAACATGTGATTTTGTTCATATCAGATCTCGATGACCCACCTTGTTTACTGTCACTAGCAGTAAGAACAGGTAGAAACAGAAAGAGTTGTTAAACAGATCATTCAGAGGTACCTTGTGTATGTGTCCAGAGATGTCTTTGTTCTTGATGATGACCAGCAGTCTGCTGTCAGAGTTTTCTTGGTTCAGAAAGGCCACAGGACTCTGCTCCGTGTTACCCTGCTTCAACAGGTGCTCCTGTAAAGTAAGAGTAAACACACACACACTGTATATACACAAAAATATTATAATTCTCCATCAGTAAAGGCTGACCTTTGCATCTTTCTTCTATATGAAGCTTTGTCATTACTTTCCAGTTTGGACTGATCCCATCAGTCCTCTCTGGAAACAGATCACTGTTGTCTGTGTTTACTTTGTGTGATGAGATTAAAATAATTATCTTTCTAACTTTTTAATCAGTTAGTGCACTTTTCCATAATTTCCACCACAACCTTCTAAATCATTCTATTCTTCACATTCATTGCACAGGCATCCAAGCTCATGTATTTACAAACAAATCAGTCATTCCCTCTGAACGAGGTTGTCCGTGTAGTTACCTTGATTTCTTCATAGACCTGGTCCTCTGGCTCGGTGGTGTGGAGGTAGAACTGCACGGAGTTTCTCTTGACATCCTTGATGATCTCCACCAGGTTGCTGAACACCTCTGGCTGCAGCTGGCTGATCAGGGAGCTCAGGTCTGCAGCTGGGGGAGCGGGGCCTGAACCAGGCCCATGGACGGACACAGAGGTCGGACTGGAGGTCAGCTCAGAGGGGTGTGATGGATCCATCGATGCCTTGGATACACCGCTGAACCCTGGCAAAGTCACCTCACAGCTTGTACCCGTAAAACTACTCCCACCTTCCACCCCAGCAGTACATTGCACAGTCCTGGCGATGCTTTTGTCTTCCAATTGTCTGATGTTATGAGCGACTGCTCTATTGATCTCTAAAGTGTGACTTTGCTGTTGTTTCCAGTGGTACTGAGGTGACATGTTAGGAGGAGGATGGAGGACGGCAGCGCTGTTGGGATTGTTAACAGAACTAGATGCAGAGGTAGAAACAGATAAAGTGACATGAGAAGTTGGGGGATTCCTGGTGTTTATAGCATCAGGAAATTGTTTGGTTGTTGTGTGTGGCTGCCACACTTCTCCTCCTCTGGAGCCTGCAGGAGTTTGACTGACTGAAACGCCAAAGTCAGCAGCTGTCACTTCACTGCAGAGACCATCATTAGCATTATTAGCTGCTCGGATGCTGGACACAAAAGCACTGACTTTGTTAGCCAATGTGGCGTCAGTATTAGTCCGGCTGGTGGCAGGCTTGTGGCTCGGCCGGCTGTCATCGAGCTCTGTTAGCATGCTGTTAATGCTGTCCTGTAGTGAGCTGACGTAGTCCTGGACAGGGGGGCAGGGGTTGTAGGAAGACACATACTGTGAAAACTGACATATGGGGGTGTGCGGGAGTGTGTGTGAGTGTGCTGTGGTGTCTGTGTTTAAAGTGGAGTGTGGGGACTGAGGGAAGCTGTAATTAACGCTCTCCTCCTGCAGGACGAGCTGTATCTCAGAGTAGAAGTCGCCCAGATGTTTATCCACGATGCTGTCAATATGTCTGAGAGGACGAGAAGGAGGTGAGGAGACAGACGGAGAAAACCAAGAGCCACCTCCAAGTTCCGCCGCCTCTCCCTTTTGATCCTTTTTACTGGCTACCACATGTTTAATTTTCATCACTTCCTGCTCCTCTGACTCACGCTCGTACGCCTCTTCTTCCTCTCGCTTTTGCCCTTTTTCAGCTGGCTGAGTTTCTTTTTCCTCCTCTGACGGTTCTGTCAGCGCCTTCCTCACCTCCACATTTTCCCCCTCTGCATCTCCCTTCTCCTGCTCAGCGGGTGGCGGTGAGGGGTGTGTCCTCCTCTCTGATGCTGGAGGGATAGATAGCCGGTTGGACGCAGAGAGGGACGGCTCCTCATTCTTCTGTTCTTTTCCGTGAGGTTTCTCTTCTCTGTCCTTGGACACTCCTGTATGAGGCAGAATATGTTAGAATGGAAACACAGAAGATACATACAGAGTAAAGACACTGTATAACAACACAAGTGCTGACTACTGTGTAATTATTTATAGTAAGTGCAGAATCTGGTCAGGCCCAATCTGAAAAATATGTTTAGTAGCTGAATTATAGAGAAGTTCCCATTAATGTACATACAGACTGCTGATGAATTAACAGCAAAACCTGTATAAATGAGTGGAGATACATAACAAATGCAGATGTTGTGTAACAGTTCTTGTTTCACACAGACCACTATGAGTCACACTCTCGGTCTGTTTTTGAATTACAACTCAAAAACAAGAGTCACATTTATAACTACAGATCTATGAATTTTGACCTCCAGGGAAAATAAGTAAAATCTGGATTTCTACCATCTGTAACAATCAGGAAGAATCACTGTGAACTCAAACGCCAAGAGCTGTTTGTGTTTATGCTCAGTGAAACGTAAGGAGACTTATCAACTGTAAACAGCAAAAACATTCCAAAACAACTGGTGTTGATGCTCCAGAAAACCTAAAATGAACATTTCATGCCTACACATCAAATCTACAGTAAGAATTTCACTCATCAGTTACTTTACTCGACAGCGTAACACCAATTTAGCAATGAAAAGGCAAGAAAGCAAAAAGCCAAAAAGCACAGGAGTGTGACAGTCGGCATCAACTTAGGCTCTACATCTGATTTCTCTCAGACAGGCTTTAGGAAATACTGTAGTAGGAAATAAAATTGGGCCAAATGTCATTTTAAGTTCTCTGAAATGGCCAGTATATGTGACACAGCAGTCAAAACCA
>JAQQZW010000022.1:15735381-15747552 GCA_029814745.1 Zanclus cornutus | reverse complement strand
TGTTGCGTTGAGCTAAGCTGGGCCTGCAGAAACACTATAGCCGCTCACTTTCACCTGCTTGCTGTCAGCTTGGAGAGAACCGACATTATCAGTGAAGAAGGTACGGCACTGTGAGTACTTGTACATATATTTGTGCATGTTTGTAAGGGCGGATTTATGTTGTGGTAGTTTAAGTTTATAGCGGTCATTGTCCACGTTTTCAGCACATTATATTTAGCTGTGTTATCAGTGAGGCCTTCTGACGCAGTTGAAGAGATTAAACAACAGTAACACACTCCTTCTCTGCCCTTCTCGCTCCCTCCTTCCACTCTGTAAATAGGCTGTCCACTCTTTGAGATCCTTTCTTTATCTGACTTAAACTTCGCTCTTTCCTCTGTCTCCGCTCCGTGAGCTGTTCAGTTGTAGTCTTGAATTTCAGATTAGGCTATGAATATGGTCTTCTCGGCCCTCTTCCTCGGGTCTTATTCCTGATATCCTGCATTTTGGATTGTTTACTGAGTGTTTGTTTATGGTCTTTGTCCCTCTTAGCTTTTTTTTTTTTCAGCTCTTATCCTGCATCCTTCCTCCCTCTGTCTGTCTGTCCACCTCTCTCCTCAGGGGGTCTATCAGTAACTGGCCCTCTATCTCAGCAGTGCCAGGCAGTGGGAGGAAGTGGAAGTGAACTTATAGCTGAAAGCCTAGCTACATGGCAGTTGCACTTTAGGTCACTAAAGACTGTAAT
Organism: Zanclus cornutus; assembly: GCA_029814745.1. Classification (NCBI taxonomy): domain Eukaryota; kingdom Metazoa; phylum Chordata; class Actinopteri; order Acanthuriformes; family Zanclidae; genus Zanclus; species Zanclus cornutus. The sequence continues at coordinate 15,746,831 of JAQQZW010000022.1, read as the reverse complement.
ACACAAATAACCGAGGACATAACAAACGGGTGTGCAATAAATAACATATTATTTACTTCATGCACATATGTGTGTTTCTACGTCAGTGCATCTGTGTGTGCCATGTCAGTATGCAAATGTGCAGACTGATAGAGCAGCAGTAGGGGGATTTGTTATCTGCATCTCTAGTCTTTTTTTCATGTGGTTATATCACCATGCCATCGGATCATGCTAATGCACAGACAGCGCCACTTGTGATCCTGCAAATAGAAAGATGCAAATAGCCGTAGCTAATCCGCACTGTCCATAATCCCAGTCACAACTGACCTGCTCTCCTGGATCAGGCCTGGACATGCGATGAGCTGTTTGGATGCTGCATTAATATGTATCCGTGTGCAGATGTTTGTTTTGTATAACAGAGGTAGATTGAGTCAGGCTGTGCTGAGCTTAAAGTGTCTCCTTCTTAAAGGAATAATTTATAACTGATGGATTTGCTCATGTGGTTTTGTTGGTGTGTTTTGTGCGCATGCCCACATGTGAAATGCATTAGCAATAGTGTGATTGCAGTGTTTATGTTTTCTGTTGGTGCATGCGCACATGAAATTTTTCTCATTCTTTCCATCTACTGTATTTTCTGTTTAGCGTGTGATAGATGGATGTGTCACATTTGTAGAGAGAGACAAATGACTTCTGTTTTAGTGGATACACTGAATGCACTGCACCACAGAGCACTCAATGGAAGGTGCTTTAAAAGTGGTGTGTAGAGGCAGATTATTATATATTTATACATATTCTTTGAGTAATTATTAAATACTCAACAACTGTGCACCAGTGATTATGCTCTATATATTTACATTATGTTGTTTTGGAACTGTCTTCATTACTTTTTATGTCATATTTATCATCCCCCTTGTTTTGTATATTCATCTGTGTGTTTGTACCGTCATGTAGTGATTGAGCACTGCCTGAGCAGGCAGTAGTATCAGGGTAAGGACTGCCCCCCAACAGCCCCAACCCCTGCCCACAACCCTAGTTTCTTACTAATGGACAGCAAGTCTCCAGAGAGGGGCGAGAATGGGGTGTTGTGGAGACAGAGATGAGTTAGAATGAAAAAAATCTTGACGGATGGAGACGGGAAATCTATAAGATGAGGATAATTTTGTGGATGAGAGCACGGAAGACAGTAAAATAATAAGGGAGAGGGGAGCGGAAATACAACTGGTTGCAGGCTTACGTCATGCAGAAAGAGTGAAAAGGAGAGGGAAAACATTTTTTGGACTGAAGCAACGGGAGGACCAGCCAGCCTTGTAAGTAAGGGAGAGGAGTTTTTCCCTGCTGCCTCTCCGTCATCATCATCACAACCATCACACTGCTTCATGACTATTTCATGACCTTTGTTTCTGTCAACTCCCAGCCTTCCTGAGTGTATAATATGGTACAACCAGAGGGCTTGCTGGGAAGCCATCCTAGTACGCCTCCTTGTTTATCCTCATTTTGCAGGTTTCAGTATAAACTCTTTTGCATATAGTAAGAAATATCTGTTAGTGTTGTCATTGGTTTAAGGAATAACTTGAAGACAATCGCTGGGATATCTCTAAGCACCCCACATAAAGTACAATTACATTAGCCTTTCATTTGTATTAGATTGGTAAAATCTATCCTATCTGTTGTCACCACAAAAATATATTCACGCTGCAATGTTCCACTATCACACGATATTTATAATTTTTTTTATAACTATTTTTCTCGACTTGATTTTTTTTCCTCAGATCTGGCTCCCAGGCATGGCTGTCTCATGGCTGAACTCTGCATTTAGGCTAACATTTCAAAGCGATAAAGTGCTTCAAAAACGGCCTGACTGACCATTACTTCAAACTCCTGGGCAATACTCCCTGGCTAACTCTTTTTATTTGCTCTGTAATGAAAGCAGTGCAGCCACCCAGTGAAAGCTACATGGTCTCTCCTCATGGGCAGTGAACACAGCCTCGTCCCTGCTGCCCTTTGTAGCACGTGTTATGATGAGCTTCACGCCCTGCCGCCCTAGCATTAGCTTCAGGCTGCACTCTGATACCCTACAGATGCATCTTATCTTCCTTGGCTTTTTCTCGTCCTTGAGACAGTCAGTGACCTAGAAAGGTGCTGGTTCAGTCAGGGCGAGATTGCTGTCTTATGTGTGTTTTGACTGTTAGAGATAGATTGGTCAGTGCCTGGAAGAAAAAGGAAGGAGAAAAAGCAGCAGGGAAATTGAGATGTCGTGTCTGGGTATGTCCTGCTTGTAACATTGTTTGCGATTAGGCAGGGGGAGAGTGATGTGACGGGTCAGACCCTGACCCTTAACTCATCCAGGCCTCACCACACCCCGGCCCCCTGTCCCTTAGGGGTTTCCAGTGTGTGGCTCACATGACCCAGGCCACTGACCTCTCTCCCCCCTCCCCTTATACCCATTCTTTTCTATACCCCCGTTCTCCCAATGTGAACCAACTTCTCACCATCTGTCTCCACCCCCAATGCCTTCCACTCCTTCCTGCATCTCTTCCTACTCCTCCTACTTCTCTCTCTCCCTCTCCATTCTGCTTACCCTCATGTTTCAGGGTCAGAGGCAGATGCAACACAGGCCCTAACCTATCTCTGCCTCAGCCCTAAACAGCCCTCGGCCTGGAGACAGTGGTATGTGGACGGACATGCGCACCAGACACAGACCCTGAGGGTGAACTGGGAGACTGACTGCCTGACTGCTCGACAACTGGACTGCTGCACTAGTTGAGCTCAGGCAGTGGTGTCTTTATAGGTCTGCAGAAAGAGGAAGTATATTCCTTAAATGACTTGATCTATTGTGTATGAAATGCTGCTCTTAGACTGCCAGTAGACAGGCTGTTGAAACAAGCTGAATTTTGCAGTTGTAATGTCATATATATTCTGTGTTTCTGTCAGTCTGGCTTGGGCGCAGCAGTCAGTTTCATGAACATTTTATTTTCTTCCATTATAAGCTGCTGCTATCTAAACCATTGTATCGTCACATCACTTAAGACTGAAATCTGAGCTTTCTTTTTGTCAGTCTGTAGGACCAGAAAAAAAAAGAAAGAAAGTGGCATTAGGTCTCCTTTTTTTTCCATTCCTTTGAGGTTATTGCAAAAAGCCAAAGCTCTTTCTAACACACATAAAAAAAACCTGCACTCTACTGCAGTGGGTATGTTAGTGACTGTCACAAAATATATTTGAACTTGTGGATTTAAATGCACCATGCACACATAGGAATATTATTATAAAAAGATAGGTGGGGTCAATGAAGCAGATGTTAGCAAATGCATCTGTGAGTGTTGAGCCTGGCCAGCCTCCAGGTCCATAGAGACTTTGGATGTGCTTGTCTTTATTTAATCCAGACACTCTTACAATTCCTCAAAAACATGACCTGTTTCACACATGAGGCAATGACCACCAGGATGTTGCATTGTATAAGAAGAGCAGTCTGTGTGTGCACATGCATGTGTGCATTTTTATGTGTAAGCTCATATAGGTCATTTGCGCTATGTGGATCTTCACCAGGGCATTCAAACTTGTCAATACGTAACTCTCTCTGTCAGCTCTGTAGGCAGCTACTTCATTCATGTCACAACAGTTCACTCTGTGTGCAAGTATGCAGCTTACAGCAACCTTTGCAATAGCAGAGCGCACAATCCTAACTTAGATTCATTTTGGTCAACCTCCAAACAAAAATATATTCAATTTAGAATACAGTAAACGACAGCTGCCTCACATCATCGTCATTCTAAATTAAAATGATAGCAATTAATAAGATACCGTTAATAAATTGACTCCTCTGTACGAATTTAATGAGTGGATTTAACATGTCACCTTACATTTTAATGTCTGTGGACCTGGTCAGTGGGTAGCACAGGAGGGAATCGTGTAGATAGCAGTATATAGAAAATGATGATTAACAGGCTGGATACATGTTGTGTTTAACCAATGGACCATATCCGGGGGCAGCAGGTCATGGTTTTTGTGGCTGATTATAGTTGAAGCTGTCAGCTCTGTAATGTGAACAAGATTAGGTCAGGACACAGGTGCAACTTTAACCTACTGGCTCTAGTAGCTATATAGATACGACACCTGCAGTTCTTATCTAGTCAAGGCTGTATACACTGCACTGGTTTCCACTGGTTTACTAAATAGAAATCTTATACAAACTGGTGAGTATACAGGCGCATACATACAGAAAACATACCTGAGAGTCTGGAAGAGAAGAGCATGAATTAAGTTTGACAAGGTCATATTATTATTCCAAGGTCATATATCTATACAAGTGTATTGACCCACAGGTCTGGCTGAGCACAACACATACCCAATGTTATAACTGCATGAACTGTGTCAATCTCTGGGTACCTTGATACATTTTTCATGCATGTTTCCTCTACAAATATCAAAACACAAGACATGCTCCTTGATATTGATTCCTTTTTCTGCTGGCACTTGGTTATATACCTGGTGAAGCACTCTGTAGGTCTTGCCTCTCCAAAGCTAATTCACAGCCTGATTGCAATTTGCTTTTGTGAAACTCAGGGTTTTAAGGCATTTCCTCAGCTGTCTGCTTTGAACTGCTATTAGTGGCACTCAGCTTTTAAAATAACACTCAGAAATATACAGTAAATGCCGTGGTCCATAAACGGCACGTATGGGGCTGCTTTTTATCCACAGTGTGTTCTGCAGTGCTGAGTTTCTTACTCCTCCTACCTTTCCTTTTCATTGTCTACCCCTCTGGTGTAGCAGTGTTGGACTTTGAAGTTCATCTTTGTGCATCCCCAGTTCTCTGTTGTTTGACAAACTCAATTCAGCAGCAATGAAGTCTTTGTCTGCCTTTGTGCTCTCCGTCAAAAGAGCTGTTCGTGATTAATAGTGGTTTTAATGTCTGTTTTACTACATCAGCGCCTCAGTTATGACATGAAGGGGGTGGTCTTATACTGCAATTCTGTGTTCTGGCTGTCTTGGAAGATTATCGTTCCTAACAAATTGTGCTGTCAGATAGGTTATCCCCAATCCCTCATCCTCTCTCTCATTATGTTAATGTCTAATCTACTGATGGAATAAATTATACTGAGATTGGCCAGTCAACCAAGCCTCTATGTATGGTCTTAGGTGTTTGTGCTATTTCTAGATAGCAGCACACCAATTTGTTGCATCCACTGTAGGTAAATATGTTGATACATTAGTGATGGTACATCAGCCAACTCTGATCTGTTTGCAGAATGCTGTTTGGTGGGAAACATAGGAAAACATGTTTTTGATGGAGACGAGTCAGCCAACAGGCAGTGCAGCCTTTTAAAATGCAGATGGCTTTCCCTAGTTGGCCAATTAGTAACTTTAGCTCTGGAACACTTATCTGCTTTCATCTTCTTGTGTGTGTCTTTCATTTTGGGTGCAGGGAGCCTAGTGGGCCTGTTTTCACAAGTGTGTGATAGTGAGCGTGTTTTTGTGCACATTTTCTGCGATAGTAAACCCCACATAACTTTATTCTACTGCTGTTGGCAGTGATTTGACCAACCATACTGTTAGATGTCAGATAATAAGCCAAAACACATATTGAGTCTCAGTAAACATAGGAATGAAATGCTGAAACCACCACTGTTAGTTGTTGTGTCCTGACAGTTTAAAAATTAAATCTGTTAAATTGGAAAAATAGCCTTTGACTGAGCTACAGCTGGGTTAAGTAATGTGCAGCATTCCGGCAGCATTGCCGCTGACCTCAATCTTTTCAGGAAACATTCAGTGGTGAAACAGGATCACAGATTAAACATCATTAACAGCACATAGACACACAGTAGGAATTTAGATGAGAGACACAATAGCTCTCTAATGATAAAGCCTGTTATTGGAATGTTTTTTTTTTGTATTTCTTTAGATTAATTATATCTTCTCATTCTCTCTCTCTCTCTCTCTCTCTCTCTCTCTCTCTCTCTCTCTCTCTCTATCATGCAGGGTCAGACCCCAGCCTAGTGAGCTCTTCTTGCATGGAAACCCTCCTTCCTTGGCAGCCTTCTCCTCTCCCTAGAGCTAGCGGCCAGCATGGCAGGATGAGCCCCTGCCAGCGATGATGATGGCCAAAAAGCAAGACGTCCGGGCACCCACCTACAACCTGGTTGTGGTTGGGCTGTCCGGCACGGAGAAGGAGAAAGGCCAGTGTGGTGTGGGCAAGTCCTGTCTGTGTAACCGCTTTGTCCGGCCAAGTGCAGATGACTTCTACCTAGACCACACCTCTGTTCTCAGTACCAGTGACTTTGGAGGCCGTGTGGTAAACAATGACCACTTCCTGTTCTGGGGAGAGGCTGGGCGAACGATGGAGGAGGGGCCAGAATGCCGTATGAATGTTGTGGAGCAGACTGAGTTCATTGATGATCAGACGTTCCAGCCACACCGAAGCACGGCACTACAGCCGTACATCAAGAGAGCAGCTTCCACCAAGCTGGCTTCGGCTGAGAAGCTGATGTACTTTTGCACAGATCAGCTTGGGCTGGAGCAGGACTTTGAGCAGAAACAGATGCCTGAAGGCAAGCTTATGGTGGATGGCTTCTTACTCTGTGTAGATGTTAGCAGGGGTATGAACCGTAGCTTTGAGGACCAGATGAAGTTTGTTACCAACCTGTACAACCAGCTAGCCAAAACTAAGAAACCTGTGGTACTGGTTCTCACCAAATGTGATGAAGGAGTTGAGCGCTATATTAAAGACTCACACACCTTTGCCCTAGCCAAGAAGAACCTCCAGGTTGTAGAAACATCAGCACGCTCTAATGTCAATGTTGATCTAGCCTTTATTACACTGGTTCAGCTAATAGACAAGAGTAGGGGAAAGCCCAAAATTATCCCTTACTTTGAGGCACTGAAACAGCAGAGTCAACAGATTGCCTCAGCCAAAGACCGCTATGAGTGGCTGGTCAACCGAATTGTGAAGAACCACAATGAGACATGGCCTGCTGTCAGTCACCGCATGCAGTCTGCCCCTGAGTACAAGGACTATGTTTTCCTTGAGGGGACAGCTAAAGCCAAGAAGCTCTTCCAGCAGCATGTGCATAGACTTAAGCAAGAGCATATAGAGAAACGTAGAAAGGCCTATCTAAGTACACTACCACAGGCCCTGTCTATACTGTTGCCAGAGTTGGACGAAATAGACCATCTGAGCTGGTCTGGAGTTCAGAAAGTCTTAGAGACAAAGAGAGATTTCCCCCAATGGTTTGTAGTGCTAGATGACACCCCCTGGGAGACCACACCACACATTGATAACATGGAGGATGATCGAATCCCCCAGGACCTTCTGGAGACCCCTGCAGCTGAAACTATCTATGAGACACACCTGGAGCAGCTAAGGAATGAGCGCAAACGGGCTGAAATGAGATGGGAGTTCAAGGAGAAGCTAAGTGTTTCTCCTTTCATCACACCAGGGAAACCCTGGGAGGAGGCCCGAAGTTTCATCATGAATGAAGACTTCTACCAGTGGCTGGATGAGACTGAATATCTGGATATTTACAACAAACACCAGAAGGAAATCATTGACCGAGCCAAAGAGGACTTTCAAGAACTGCTTCTTGAGTACTCTGAGCTCTTTTATGAGCTGGAAGTGGATGCAAAGCCAAGTAAAGAGAAAATGGGAGCCATTCAGGAGGTGTTAGGTGAGGAGCAAAGGTTTAAAGCTCTGAAGAAGCTGCAGGCGGAAAGAGATGCTCTGGTATTGAAACATATCCACTTTGTCTACCACCCCACAAAGGACACCTGTCCCAACAGCCCCCACTGTGTGGACAGTAAGATAGAGCAGATACTGGCCTCCAGATTTCCTACCCGCTACCCATCATCGGACAGTTCAAGACTTGATGGTGGGAGGGCTGAACGAATAAATCTCGTCATCCTGGGAAAAGATGGGCTAGCCAGAGAGATGGCAAATGAGATAAGGGCCTTGTGCACCAGTGATGACCGGTACGTGTTAGATGGCAAACTGTATGAGTTAGCTCTTCGCCCCATAGAGGGCAATGTACGTCTGCCAGTCAACTCATTCCACACACCAACCTTTACACCCCATGGTTGCCTATGTTTGTACAACTCAAAGGAATCGCTCTCCTATGTTGTTGAGAGTATAGAGAAGCTTAGGGAGTCAACTATAAGCAGAAGGGAAAGGGAAAACAGCTTAGCACAACTCCCGCTGTCCCTCCTTCTGGTCACCAAGCGGGGGGTGGGGTCCATAGGGGACATTGGGGGGGAGACTGCCCAGAATCTCATCCAACAAGGGCAGCAGGTGGCTGGAAAGCTGCAGTGTGCTTACCTAGATCCTGCCTCTCCAGGCATGGGCTATGGGCGCAATGTCAATGAAAAGCAGATCAACCAGATGCTGAAGGGCCTCTTAGAATCACGGAGAAGCATAGGGAGCAGTTCCCCTCCCTTACCCCCTCCATCCTCTGCCTTTAGAGACTCTCAGTCCCAGCCAATGCTTGAGGCAGACCTGAGGATTGTCATGTGCCTGATGTGTGGAGACACATATGATTTAGACCAGCTCCTCGCTCCCTTCCTGTTGCCCCAGCATTGTCGTCCTGCCTCCAGCCTCAGCAGTGGCACCTCCGTTTTGCTGGACCTTAGTCTAGGAGGTCAGAGGCAAAATATTGAGCTGTCACTGCTCTCCTTCCATTCTTCATTCTCCCTCCGCAAGACAAGGCTGGTCCATGGCTACATTGCAGTTTACTCTGCTCGCCGCAAGGCCTCAATGGAAACATTATGTGCTTTCCTGTGTGAGGTCCAAGACATCATACCAGTCCAGCTGCTAGCAGTGGGTGAGAGTCAGATGGAGCTGTCAGACTCGGAATCGGCTAAGGAGCAGGTCAGTCAGGGAGAGGAACTGGCCCATGAAATAGAGGCCAGGTTTAACACAGTAATATGTGGACATGGTGGGGTTGTAGGGGGACTTCATAAGATAGACCTTTTCCAACCCTTCCTCAAAGAGGTGGTAGAGAAGCGCACTATTGTTGAGGCCACACACATGTATGATAATGTGGCTGAGGCATGTACCAATGAGAGCGTCAGCCCACGCTGTCGCTCTCCTAGTCCAGTTAACATTCTTATGGACTCAGAGGATGATATTGACCCATCACCGCCTTACCCTACCCTGAGAGAGGATGGCAGTCTCAGTTCCCACCTGGGAAGTTTCAAGCTGCCAGATCTGGATTCAAGTGATACCTTCTCTGTCATTTCTGAGCTTAGCACCTTTGAGAGCAAGCTAAACAACAAGGTGCCTCCACAAGTGAAGCCCAAGCCTGTCCGTAAGGTTAATCTCGGCCCGTACATGGACCAGCAGGGTGGCACTAACCGTCGCTCTTTACCCCAAGCTGTCACCTGGGCACCAGGTAGCGATGGTGGCTATGATCCCTCAGACTACGCCGAACCTATGGATGCTGTGAGCAAACCACGACCAACAGAAGAAGAAAATATTTACTCTGTCCCCCATGACAGCACACAAGGCAAGATTATCACCATCCGCAATGCCAACAAAGGTCATTCCAATGGGAGCGCTGGGGGGAATGGGTCAGACAGTGAGGCTGATAGCAGCTCACTGGAACGCAGGAGAAAGTTGTCCGCCATTGGGGTAAAGCCCAAGCTTTACAGAGACAGATCTAAAAGGCTTGGCAAGTTTAGCAGTTTTAGGACAAGCTTCTCTATAGGCAGTGATGATGAGATGGGGGGTCCACCCAAGGCTGGCCAGGACGAGGGAGGAGCCCAAAAGGACAACTCCATTGAGGAAAGTGAGGACCCAAAGAGGAGAAATATTCTTAAGAGCCTGCGCAGAAATACAAAGGTTAGTGAGTGAGTGAGTGAGACATGAGTAATATCTGGGTGAAATACGAAATTCTCATGCAAATTTATAAATGCTTATGTCTATGTTACGTAACTAAAAAGTGTAAAATGTTAAATTGAGATTTGTAAATTTAATTAGCTGATATAATTATTTCCAAAGAGAGCATTTTACAAGTTCTATTCAAAAATGTTTTATTTTTATTTTGAAACACATCCTTCGCCAGTGTTCATCAATTATTGATACTTACTCAACCAAAGCTTAAAATAGTATCCCAGCTGATATGAACCATACTCTATTAAGTGTTTTGGCAGGAAAACTATATCTTGTTTAAATAGTGGAAATTAAATTTTTGAACAAAATTCTTGTACACTGTACATTGTACAGTAACTTACTCTACAATACAGGACGTTGTGCACTTACACCACTTTGTCTGCAGTATGTATACACATGTATTTGTTTATTGGCAAAATGGATACAATGTCCGTAATACCCAGTATAATTAGTTCTTGGCTGAGATTCAACACCTGTTTGCTTTTGTGGATAACTGTTAATCACTGAAGTCAAAGAGTAACTAATGAGTTCAGTATAATCTATCTGCCTTCTGCAACTAAGCTCAGTGAAAGCATGAAATACTGTAGGAGTTCCTCTGAAGGCATTTCTGCAGTAGTTTTTCCTGATCGCTCTGTGAGAGCTAGCTAAACTAGCCAGTTCATTAGAGAAAAAAGAAACAAACTCCAGTCACTGAACTTCTATACCAGAAGGAAGGAACTCTTAATAAATAGGGAGAGAGCCATGGTATACGCTGTGCAATTGGTACATTTGTATGTCTGCTTGGTTGTTTCAGGTTTCCCAATATTTTACAGCTGGCATAATGTTTGTCATTTATTTCAGCAAGATTTTGAAAGCATCGGCATCTCTTTTATTATTCTTGCTGTAGCAGTACATGAAGATGAATTAAATACTAAATGTTGTATCTCAGCTAATTAGTTGTTAATATTCCTGCTGTTCAGAAAACAATAGTACCAACAAGCAAAAAAAAGAATAAGAGAATCTCAGTGCTGGAGTCTATTGTCCCAAAATAAAACCTTCACTCTTCAATTATAACTTACAAAAACTGATAGTGCTATCAACTTGTTTTCAGCCTCACTTGTGGTGTGGCCATACATTGTTTACAACTTAGCTGCCAAAGGGTGCCCTGCATGTGCCATTAGTGATTGAGCGATTGACATCAGCAACATCTAGTTAAAGCAGATTTGTTTACCGTTCACTGTTGTGCTGCTGCAGTTAAGTATTGCCAAGGCTGGTCCACTTGTTCCTGAAACCCCAATTCTTCCTTGTCAGCTTAGCTTTCTTTTACTCTCTCCCTTTTGTTCTCTCTTATTCACATAATTTGCTGTCTCCTCTTGCTGATTCATACTTTCTGCTTCTTGCATTCATGTTAGACTCTTTCTCTCTGGTTCCCCATTATGTTCTTCTTATATCTCTCTTTTCTTGCTATTTTTCAGCTGGAGATTTTTATTTATTTATTCTTTTATTTATTCATTTTGCACAAGCAGGATCTCCTTGTTCGCTTGTTTAATCAACCTTTGTCTCCTTCTCTCCTTTGATTTCTCTGCTTGTCCCTCACACATGTTGTGACGATACTTTT
>JAQQZW010000022.1:15229147-15243742 GCA_029814745.1 Zanclus cornutus | reverse complement strand
TTAACACACTTGCACACACATGGTTGCGAGGATTACTTCCAATTTTGTTATCATACCGGGATATAGGAGTGAAGGTAGTGATCCAGGTTTTCCTAATGGCACTTTCCAACAATGTGGACCAGCACTCTGCAGACACACAGAAAACAACAAAGAGTTTTATTTATAACAGCCTTTGTCCCCGAACAATGACAGAGAACATCTGTCACACACTGGCAGATCTTCTCTTTGTTTCTCGTCAATCGTTGCCAGAGCTCAGTTCATTTTTATTACACTGGATGAATTCAACAATTAAATCCAAAAATAAAGAGTCATAAATAAACACTACAAATGATTTGTGCATTCTAGCCTCACTGTGTGCTTCACTACATCTACGGAGCTGCTACTCTGATGTTAATCCAGTTAGTTGTGGACATTGTAAAACATTGCCTACCTGGTGGTGGCAGTAGTGACCTCATCGTTGTCATTCTGAGTCAGGACCTTGAACAGCTGGTTGAAGAGCACTGGCAGGAATCGGATGATCACTGGGATTCTCTCCATACTGAGGAGACCCTAGAGAAGGATGGAAAAGAGGCGTAGGAGGAGGAAGAGGTGGAGAAGGGAGGAAAAGTTAAGAAATGTAACCTATACAGAGGCAGAAACAAAATGATGTTTAACATACAATAGTGCTGCACTGATTAGACATGTACTGCAGAAGTGTTTTTGTCTCATTACCATACATGAAAACTATAACGAATAGAGTGCCTTTTTTCTGACCTTCAGGCAGTTGAGGAAGTTGGAGGTAGGAGGTAGCGAGAGATCCAGCTCTCGCTTCTGGCACTGCTGGAAGAATCGGTTCAGGTGGGGGTCCTGGCACAAAGAGAGGAGTCAATGAATATCAGCAGGTAGATCTGCTTTAGGACTTAGTGGACCGGTTCAATTTTAAGCAACAGTAAGTCATAAATGTGAACCTTACCACCTCACAAACAGGCATATTATCTTAAACTAAAACTGAGACTGAAAAATGAAAATAAGCAGTGGGAAAATGTCATAAAAAGAAAACTCAATAAAAATGATAGCCTTTAAGAAAACTAAAACTAAACCGAAACAATAGTGCCTGGTTGTCTGGTTAATCAAAATAGAATAAAAAAGGGGATAAATTCATATCAGTTTCAGCTTTCTCTTAAATTTAAAAAATGTTGTAGTCCCCTTATGCTAGCCATACATTAAACATGTAGGAATATTTGAATTATAGGCATTTAGTAGTACATTTTGTAAATGTACTTTGTATTTATAATTAGCTACTTGATTCTGACACAATACATCTGGCCCTAACAAAAACACATTAACACTACTGTAAAACAAAAAAAACCGAAAACTAAAACCACACATTTCTAAAAAACTGAAACGAAATTAAAACTAGCAAACACACTCTTAAAACTAATTAAAACTAATTAGAAATGAAATCTCAAAGTTAAAACCAAAGTAAACTAAAAACTAACTGAAAATTGAAAACTATTTTAACCTTGCTCGCAACTCTCAAAATTTTATGGAGGTCAGCCTTGTTTCAAACAATTCAAGTATTTTTATAACTTTAAAAAGAAAATAACAAAGTCATTATTATTATTGTAACAAGACAACTTTACTATGGAGGCCTACACACTAGAGCAACTTTCATTGTTCAGTGTAGTGAAAAAGCTGCTTTTCTGCAGCAGCAGCAAGACTTCACAGTATCAAGACGAGACATCAACATCCATTAACATTTCTGAAAATAGTCTTTGGATCTACTTTTTTTTCTTTAGCCATTTCAAGTATGATGTGACCTTATTGTCCGTCTTTATTACTCATTGGCTGCCTGTGAATTTATTTACTTTTTATTTATCTTGTTTATTTGTCTATTCTAAGTCTACATGTCTACTGCCTTCATATATAAATGTGTTTTATTTGTCTTTTATAAAGTACTGCAAGTGAAACTGAAACTAAGACATAAGCTGATCTGATTTAAAAACATTTTTAAAACAGCCAATCAGGACATTGCAGTGCAGCGCTCTAAACATCCTCTAGCGGAAATAGAATCAGTCCATTTCCTTGTTTCATGTCCCACATAAGAAGGGGTTACCACTTTTACCATCCACTAATGATCATCGTGCATCTTTGCCTCACATGCATTGGTTTACTTGCTTCTGCATGCTGCATAATCTATTTAGAAACATCTAATGGTCATTATGTCTGTCTTACAGTTCCTTGTAACCAGACGCTCTGATGGACCAGCTCAGAAAACCAAAAGGCCCTTTACTTCATTTTGAGGTTTAGTGTTACTTTGAGGCTACACATGCATGTTCACATTCAGCCTCACTTTTACAAGGATGTAGTGGCTGAAACAGTAGGTAGAAAGCATGCATTCATACATTTTCTATACTGCTCATCTTGTTCAGATTCATGTGGATTTGTAACCTATTCCAGTATGAGTAAGCTTGTAAAAAAAACGGAAACCCAGATGATGGTCTTACCTGAGTGTATACTGTGGAGACAACATTTGTGGACACTTTGAAGATAGCTTTTCCTCCATCGACCCATTTCACATCTGCTCCATTCTGTTGAAAGAAAAGACAACTTCAGTCTTACATTGGGAAAAAAAAAATCACATACGGTAATGCTCTTTTCAGATATGAATGTTTTTCTTATTCAGTAGTATTTCTAGTATTTATACAATCTGTGCCTTTCTCTCTCCCCTCTTCACTTCCTTTCCCTTCCTCCCTCTCACCTTGGTGTTGCTGGCCTCTTTGATGGCCAGGTATCCAGGCGGCAGGTTACAGGAGACGGGGATGCTGAACTCCTGGGATGACAGGCGGCCCTCTTTGAGGAGAGGCAGCCAAGAATACCCCACTACAGGCACACACATATGCAAAACACAAGAGTGCTGCTGAATGGTGGACAAGATTAACCACAAAATAACCTACTGCACTGGAAATGTCTCCAGATCTAACATCAACTCACCTGGGGTCTCCAGGGATTCTTTCCTCTTGGCATTCGTCTTGGCGTTGATGTCACAGGTGACATGGTAAAAGGAGAACAGAAGGTGGTGCTTTTCATGAAGCTGAGTAGGAAGCTCAATCTTCGCCTGTAGACATGACAACATGTAATGTGTTAAATTAAAGGCAATGAATGCTGTAAATTGGCAAGGTTCCTGAACACATGTTGTAAAGACCATAAAGTCAAATTCAGGTTCTATTGATGTCTATGTTCCTTATACACATTCAACCCTTCACCTCATCATAGAAATCTGGGTTCTGGGAGTGATGCAGGACTGTGGAACAGGCTGCTGTTGTGAAGACTGGACCTCCCGGCTTGCCATAGATGCACTAGAAAATCGGTGATAGAAAAAAAAGGGGCAAAATAAGGTCATGCTTGCCAAGTTTCTGATGACAGACAGAGTTTAACTGGAGAAAACTGAGTCATGCAAAAGCCATTAAATGTCCCATCAGCATGTTTTTGGATGGCGTTCTACCTTTAATGGTTTGGCAAGTTCTTCGTCTGAGCTGCGGAACTCCACATACACTGCAAGATTACGAGCCTGTGAACAAGAGGAACATTGTAACATTAATAACTGACCAAATACCAAAAACGGTGAATAATAAAACTACATGAAGTATGTAAGAAACAAGGAATGCTGTAAACAATTGTGCAGTTAGGGATTTTGGATCCTTTTTAAAAACTTAACTTAGGCTCCTCTTAAATGCTTTGTAGTTTAAAGAAGTGCAGTATACCTTTGCGAAGCTCTTCTGGCTGTCATATTTGAGGTGTTTAGGGTAGACATAGATGTGGTTTCTGTAGACACGGTGTGGCTGCGTGAACTTGGTGGAATCCTGAACAAACTCCTCCACCTCCACAGTAGGCTGATGTTTGCTTAGCTATTCAAAGGGCTTCACAGGTACATAGGAGGATGTCACACAGTCTGACAGCACAGAAAAGAGAGAGTGAGAAAACATGGCAGGGGAGAAAAGTTGAAGGAGGCAGAATGGGAACATGAGCGAACACAGACAGAGGACATACTAGGATGTTCCATTGGAATGTAGTCGACTGCGATGTCCAGCGCCCCAGGAATAGTCTGCAGCTTGCTGGTCTTCTCAGCCCTGCACACACAAAACAGTAGAATACATTGTTGCAGGAACTGCTAATATTGCCTCTCAGACACCTGAAGAACCTAGAGCATGCCTTACATCCTGTACTCCGACACCAGCTTTATCAGGTAATCTGTGGAAATCTTGTTGCTCTCCTGTTTGAAGAGAGGTGAGAAACGAGACTCTCTGTCCAGTGCCCCATGGTTGTCCTTAAACACCGACCTACAATAGATTGAAATAGATTAGATTGTGTAATGAGAACATGGTAAATACATTTTAAAGGGTTTAGACCTCTGAGCCTTCAACCAAGGGGGAACTGACCTGACGGACCAGGCAAATGGCATACGGTACCTTCCCAGTTTACTACAGAACTGTTTGTTGGATTTCAGAATCTTCTGAACAATCTGTATAAGACAAGCAGACAAAGATGGACATGAGGTTAGCAAGACGCCACAGCTGATACTTTTAAGGAGCCCCTCTACTCAAACATATGTTTTTCTTATTTTTATGTCCATTCAATTGTCAAACCCTAGACCATACTGACTTGTATATGTGCAAAGTTTGTCACTAAAGAGGTGTTTTCACATTCCTCTACAGAGGGGGGAGATGTCTGCCGACTTCCATAAGATCTGAGATCCAAATGTACCGCGAGCAAGCTGGATTTGGTTTGTCACAGATTCAAAAGCCAATCATAGGCAAAGAAACCTGAAATCTGCAGCTCAGGGTCAAGTTGTTTGTCAAATCAAGTCAATTTTATTTATAAAGAGCCAATTCACAGCACTGGCTGTCTCAAGGCACTTTACGTATAAAGCAGGTCTAGATCACACTCTATAATTTACTGATATCCAACAATTGTTAGTATAGACAGTGAGGGTTTGCGTTAGCACAACCACTATTGATGTGTCAGTCACTGCCAGTTACAAGCTAACAAGCTAACAAACAACATAAACAAATAAAAGATGCTAACTACACTGAGCTTTCTGATACGGAGGCTAGTTGACGATTTTGACAGACTTCTCATCTGAGGCTAAAACATGCAGAACCGGATTCTCTGATGTTTCCTCTATGCTAACTGTGAGCCACCTTGATGTGGACTGTTCTTTCACCGGTCAATCTAGCGTACAACCTAGTGGGTGGGGTGCGAGGCCTGTGATCGATAGATCCAGAAGGAAGAACAGTGTCTGAAGAGGAACTATCCTAATTCTAGTTTACTTTGACGGAGACTGAATCAGAGGCTGTTTGATAAAGTAAATCTGGCAGCAGGTAGAATGTCTGGTGATACACTTAGTCATTTAAAGAAGGGCCACATGGAGCACCGCCAGCGGGACAGCCAGGAAATGTGTTGGATAGGATTTCGGAGAGACTTAATTTTTAAACTCTCCAGACTTGCGTTCTGTGATGAAGATAAACTCTGGCCTTACAGGAAATCCATTTTATAAATGTCACGCATTAAACTGTTTGAGTTGATTAAGCCATTTCCATTGCAATAAAGGCCATAACAGCTTTTTTCATGAGTCACTTTTTCCCAGCTTGCTTCTAGAGATAAGAAAATATAAAAGATTTAGCTCTACATTGTTGGATTGATGACAGGAATTAAATCAAGCACATAAATAGTGATGTAAAACTGTCAATAAAATGACTTTCTGACCTTGCTGGAGTCTGTATTCTTGATATAAGGTTCTGTCCCACAAGCGATGTTTCCCATCAACACCTTTTCCACTCTTGCCACCATTACTATGTCTGTGTGGGGGTTGGTCACAGAGAAGATGGC
The DNA here is from genome assembly GCA_029814745.1 of Zanclus cornutus. Lineage (NCBI taxonomy): Eukaryota > Metazoa > Chordata > Actinopteri > Acanthuriformes > Zanclidae > Zanclus > Zanclus cornutus. The sequence goes on along the minus strand of JAQQZW010000022.1, from coordinate 15,237,874 downwards.
CTGAATGGGGAGCATGGAAAAGCATATTAGAGTCATTCTGCATGTAAAATGCAGAGTAAGGGATGGAAGGAAAGTATTTTTTGACTGATACACATCATGTAGTCCTGGAGTATCATCCTTGCACCTGTTTGGGAAAGCATAGCCAGTGATCCATGTCCAGGCTGAGGTAACAGTCCCCTGGCTTCTTCTCAGCAGGAGAGCACAGGCCATTCTCCTGACCTCCGACCCCCGTCCCCAGACCACCTGTCCCATTACTGCAGCCTCCGAGCATCTGACGCACTGCCTCATGGTTCAGGTCTACGTGAAAGTCTGCAGATACTTTTCTCCCCTCTCGTACATCCAGCAGAGCCAGCGACACGAAGAAGGGTTCAATCTAGTGGAGCAGATTGAGCTCAGTCATTCTCTGCACATTTACAGTGACTGAAGAAACTCTTTTATGCATAAAATTACAATAGCTCCACAGATCTGAGTGCAATTATCATTTATTTCACAGAGACATTAAAATGTCTAAAAGCATGAAATGTAATTTTCTAATCCTCACATTAGTGACCGGTCCGGTTTCACTCTCGTTGATGCAGCCCTGCAGCATTAGGTTTAGTGATCTGCAGGTTATCATAAACCTCCTGCCCAGTTTCTCCTCGAATGGTCGCACAGCTGCATTATCAACTGATGAATGTTCGGCTCGTGGGCTCCTCAGAACCTTTGGATGGTGAAACAGTTTGTCACTTTGACACATGCTTCACTTTATTTTATCAAAGGTGGAATCACTGAAAAAAACTAAAATAATTCTACTTGTGAGATCTAATTTAAATACCAAAGCATCAAGGCAAACATGAACATTAGATTAATGTACTAAAGTACAACAAAACATGATGTAAGCCAAACTTCAATCCAATCTTTGAACTTACAGGAGTATCAGGGTCCAGCGAGAACAAATTCAACCTCTCTTCTCTTCTGGCGGAGCGAATTCCTTCATCTGTCTCAGAGATATACTGTAAAAGACAGAAAGACACAGTCAAAGAACAAACTGATGCAAAGAATAAAATGCTTTTTAGAAATTCTAGTATTGGTATAAAGAGCAACATTTTCTGTTTTTGTTTTTTCAGAGACTGATGTGTTCTAATGACTTGGACTTTAAGGTGGCCTGCAGAGTTTTCTTTTGCACAAGGGCATTCAGTTTTTGTCACCACAATGCACTGTGTGTAACTTTGAGGCCCATCAAAACATGACTAATGTATGTCCTTCTTTATAAAATACTCACAAATTCAAATTTAAATCTATATTAACACTGAGTAGTAGTCTTATTCTTTCCTGTTTTTACTAAAGCTTCTTGGTGTGTTACTATCAAAAACTTGTACATGTACAGCTTCATGCAAAAAAATGCTGTGCCACTAATGGTCAAAAGCCCCAAAGTCCTTCTTTAAAGAAACAATGACAGGCGTGCTGTACATCTAACAATCAAGAATTATAATAACGGTAACTGTAATGGAGTAGCAGCAGAGTTATATCATTTTTTTAACATGAAGGGGTTTTAGCTGAGCCAACCTTTGCTAGCTCTGGATTAATGCCGTTCTCTGTTGTAGTATCTTCATTCTCCTGTAAACAGCAGTCACTCAACGACAGGTCAAACACATCTGGAGAGAGAACAAACAAAATCAGGACTCCTGACACTGACTTCTGCTTATGAGTGATTGACTGCCAACACTGAGTGGATGGGAAAGTTTATCTAAGCAGCTCATTTTCTCCATATGACATTTTCTAAAATAGATTCAGCAGTCCACTAAATACACATTAACCAGAGGCAGTGGACATGTATCCATCTCAGAATAAAATATGACTCCATTTGTGGTATTTATGGATAATAGGGCAGGCAGGCAGGCTTCTGCAGAAATACAACCTTCATGTGCCTGGAGCAATTCATCCCAAAGGCCACGCTAAACAAAATAGCTCATTAATGGTAGGTCACCACACACTCGCAGCCTGATTTAGAGGCATGCTAACAGACCACAGAGCCATGATGGCTGAGGCTATTACATCATTCCACCGCTTTTCACCGGGCCCCATCTCAATGCTCTGTCAGGGTGCGTTATGTTGTAGGCTGTGGTCCCACAGCCGAGCTCTCAGAGAGCTGGCACATTGTGTGGAGTTTTATTACTTTTGCTAGGATGTAAAGTTTTTTAATAACAAGTATGGTGTATTAAACAAGGGTGGAGTCAAGGTTGGTGTCAGGCTTCATTTCCTGGTAGTGATGTAAGGGATTGAGCACCAACACAGCAGAAACTCTCCATCAAGGTTGTGACAAGATGGCAGATATAATACAGTTAGAGGAAGTCGGACAGAGAGGAAAAGGTTACATTTTTGCTGACACTAAGTATAAAATCATTCCCTTCTTAAAGGCATCATGATTTATACATATGTTAGAATTATGCTAAAATTTCCTCTTCATTTCTCTTTAAATACCTCTTTCTCCTCTAAATTACCTTTTGTCCTTTCATCCCCTTTGCTCTTTCCAACTGCTTTTCAGTTCCCTCTCTCTGCATCCACTGTAGGTAGACTTTGTGTATTCCTAAATACAAACATAGATTCAATCTCACCCTGCCGATGGTCGGTGAGGTCCACACTCTTGCGGTCAGGAGCCGGACCATCGTGGGGACTGATCTGTAAGATGCGGGTCAGCGTGCTAATCCACTCCTCCATGTCCTGCTCGCTCTCCGCGGCAAGCACGAAGTACGTAACCTCATTCATCTTCAGCTCAAAGGCATGCTTTCTTAGACGGTTATTCTACAAAGAGATGAATGGAAGGATGGACAGGATAATGTGGTTACACGACAAAACCAGAGCTTGGTCCGGTTTTTGGAAAAATGGCTCATTCCTACACCGCAGCGTTTTGAAGGTACTGCAGAGCTATACTAAATCATCGGCTTAGCTTAAACTTAGCTTCTGGATATGTAATGGATACAGACACTCCCTCTGAAAATATCTAAAATATTATACAGCCTACTGTTATAGTAATTCTAACAGTTTTCTCACAAGGACACATCAAATTATAAGAATAAAATGATGTTTTGGAACATGATAAAGGTAAACTCAAAACTGCACACATATACAATTAAACTGCAAATGATAAAACATAAAAAAGCTAAAAGCTTGTTTCCACTGTGATCTTTGTAAGGAAGAGGAAGCTACAACTCCCAAACCCACACACAGGACATCCAGCAACTACCGCAGGTTAAGCTAGACATTTTCATTCTTTAAACTGCATGCAAAGACATTAAAATGACACGCATGAGGTCTGTCAGTCACTGGGTGAATAAATAAAACAAAAGGTTAAATTCTCCTTTGAGACACAACACAGTTATATCTTGACCTGTGCACGCAGTGTCAGTGTGTCCCAAATTATCATACCGCAAGCCACATTTTACAGCAGCACAAATGCAAAACAGTATTTCTCCTCATAAAAGACAATACTTGCTCAGTAAAAGTTAAATGTCACTTCTTTTTTTACTTTATCTGGATATTGAGTTATTATTTACAGAAGAATGCTCTTATAAAGTTCTTTGTGAATGAAAGCTCACGGTAGATGCAAAATTTGATGCAATGGAATAATTTTTTAGATGTTTTGGCCTTTTTTCTTTGCTGCTTTTTGCATCCAACACCTTCTTGTTTTCTAGTAGTGTGCAGTAGTTTTGGAGGGAATGGAGCCTGAATATTCTCCTAATGCATTTGAGCACATATGATAGTCTGTTTATTTTTATTATAGTGTACGCTGTGTTGCACTCTTGCTTGTACGTATGCTTTAAAGCTCACCTGTACCACGCCTGTGCAGGAGTCAAGGAAGATGCACCCTTTGGGTTCCTTGGAGATCTTCTCGTCCTTATAGAAGTTCATGATGTAGGAGTTATCTGTCAACTGGGTGAGCTGGAAATATCTCCTCTTGAATGACTGCATAGATAGATTAAGATGCAAACACATTAACCTGGTTTAAGGACAAAGTCATAGGCAACTAATTATCAGGGCTACGCACTGAAACAAGGGGAGATCTGAGGATTGGGGTGAAAAAGCAAGACAGACAAAGTGTGTGTGCATGAAAAGGGACAACATGAGGCATTTCCTCACCCGAACAGTGATGCTATTGTTGACGGTGCTGTTAAAGTTCCCTTTGTAGAGCCAGCCAGAGCGAAACACACCGATCCCTCCCCCTCCTCCTCCACCACCACCTCCCCCTCCTCCTTTGGACGAGGACAGGGAGGTGGTATCCTGTAAAACAAAAATACGGTCAGCTATAGATACAATAGCTTTCCATTCGACTGTTTGACGTAAAAAGGAGTGATGATCAATCGTGAAAACTAGACTTTGAGACTTATTCTATCTCAGGATGGCCATTTGTCAGTCAAATTACGCTCATAAACAATGTCCCACTGACCTGTAATGAGCTAACTGCTATCGCAAAGTATATTTTAACAGTTCTAATGCTGAGATAAACTAATTTAAACATGAGGCTCAAGATGTATCCCGCATGTAATGCATTCATTCTAAAAGCATTTGTCAAGAGGATGGTCGTCACTGACCTCATCCTTGTCCATGTCCTCATAGTCAATCTCAAAAGAATGGGATGGCAGCTTCTCTGCCTTGTACAGTTTCCTATAAAGGAACGAAGAAGTAGAGAAGACACATATGGAATAATGAAAATCGATGTAAAGAGAAAATGATTTCAGGAATTCAATGAATCCACTCCACTGATGTAGTGCAAGTGACTGTGGGTGGCTGACTCTGCTCCATCGCTCTCTGTCAGGAGTCAACAATAGTAGTCCTCACTCGATCCCGCACCACTGCTTTCACAGCCTGACCCGTCTTTGTGTGAGAAATTGGATAAAATGCCTTTGTGTGTGTGCCGCGAGCTGCAGACAGCTAGGCTACAGTCTGTGGAGAACAAAACTGGAACCACCCTCTGCTACAAGTCACACAGTCGTAAAGAGTTGTCTGAAAACAAAAATCTCTTAAGGGGACTATGTTAAGAAGTCTTCCGGCGATTGCAGGCTGGCCACTGCTAGAGGAATGCTGATATTGGCATGCACAGATGAAGATCACTCCACTAAATCACAGTGGTAACAGCCACACACATTCAATTGCTGTAGATTCCCACTGTACTATGTTTTCCCGGTGTATTTCAATACAAACCCATGAGCCCACAGTTTACGGTTGGTTAGCCAAATAAACAAACAATATAACTGCAGTGTTTGTGCTTACAGCTACAAAGAGACAACACATGCTGGTATGATTGCTCTCTGACGGGTGTTTGCGCTGCATCTTTCTTTAAAGTCCATCCTGGTTGTCAGACAAAAGGTTATGTGAACTGACTGAAAGAACACAGTGGCAACCCATGGGATAGAAGAGGGACATTCCTGTGGTTGGGAGCAGTAACTGCAGGGCTGCTCTGGGTCAGTCTCATTGGGACTAACACAACTGCAGTTGACTGACTGACAGCCTGAATTAAAAAAACACTGACTGAATGACTGAATGGGTATCTGACATTTAAAAAAGGGATAAAGAGAGCACTGAAAACCAACATTTTTTAGAGAGGAGTGGCGTTTTTCTGCTACTCTTACGTCTTTCTTACTCACACCAGCCACCATCTTGGTCTAGTTAATGATCTTTCGCCTAAGAGTAACAAATTGTGGTTATTCTTGATTTTAGCAGCCACTTCTGTCTCAAGGTGTTTATTGAGTATAAAATATGACACGTCATTAATCAAATCAGCAAGTCAAACAAATCTGAACAAACAAACAAATCATTCACATTTTTCAAATTTCAGCATCATCATATTTTGCAAAAAAATTGTAAAATAAAAGTGAATAAGAAAATATGCTTTATGGCAGTGTATTCACATGATTAACATGATATTGTAACAGCAAAGGAAAGACCTATAAGAACCTTTCGGGTCTTGACAATCAAAGTCAAGGTTCTACACTCGTCTCTAAAAGAGCCCGACAGGAAAATTAAGATTAAAGAAATATGAAATTTCTTTTTGGGAAATGCCTTTATTCGTTTTTTTGTCAAGAGTTAAGTGAGAAGATCGATACCACTTTGATAATTGTAGGCGAAAAATAGGCTACAACTGGAAGATGGAAAGCAGAGCTGTCAACTCTCACGCACTGAGTATATCACACATGCCTTTTCTTATGCTAACTTCTTGTCTTCGCTTCCTATGACGGAGTTTTTTTAAGTCCATACGGGCTGAGGCACGGAGCTCAACAAGGTTCAGGTAGCACTTTTCACACATCCTGCTGAGCATGGGTAAAACAAGACCGGAGAGACTGCAGCGTTAGCATCGTTCGCAAATTCCGACATCAGATCTCACTACAAGCTGGAGTCAAAAGTTGGCAGCCCACTGGAAAGAGAGGGAAGCAGCTAGCATGGCCGTGTCCAGAGGTAAAAAATCCACCTACCAGTATCTTAAAAGCTCACTACTTGGCACATTCTATCTGGATTGTTTAATCAGTACAATATATGTATACTCATATGTGTGTATAAACTGTTTAAATGACAAGTCGTAGTTAACAGGAGGTTATGCACTGAAATGCCTCTTGACCAGATGCAGTTTCTCCCTGGTGTCGCCATTGGTCAAAACCACTGTACACTGGCTGTGGCTGTTTTCCCCTGCTGACAGTCTTTGAGTTAAGCTACGCTAACCATCTCCTGGCTGTGGCTTCATCTACAGTTTGCAGATTTGCAAGCGGTATCAATCTTTTCATCCAGCTCTCTGTAAGAAAGTGATGTGTATCTTTCAAAATGATATTCCTTTAAATCCCATACTGCACACATAGTGGGCAGGATTATAGTGTGAAGTCAAAGTCTATTACCTGGGCAGCAGGCGGTAGTCTCCAGCGTAGTCGTCATACTTGAACTGGACCACATTTAGCTCAGAGTTGTAATACTTACAGGCCTACAGAAGAGAATGGAGATTAAGGTGAATATGATTAAATATTAACTTTCCAAAATGATGATCTTTCTGGAAAAAAATAGACCTGTGGCAGCTGGAAAGTGTGCAGACAATGAAGACAGCCACACTACAGTGAAAGTACAGTAAGACCTAAGCTCTCCCTAAACAGAGTTACTGATGTGCGGGCTGGGATTTATCATTAGATTATTTAAATTATAAAAGGAACCGGATTAATATTGTGTCCCAGAAGAGTCTGGGATAAAGATATCTTAACATCTTTATAGGTTACTTGTCTGTCTCAGGGATTGAAAGAATACTCTCACAGGGTGTTTGTATTGTATCTAACAAAGACTGAAGGGCAGCTTCACATCTTCTGTCTGCTTGCTGAGTGCCATGTCACTGCCCTTTCATCTATTTGTTTACAAAGACTGTGATCTTTAGTTAAGAATGTCACAAATAATAAACAGATGTCTAATTTATTTTAGATGCATGGTGAAACAGCTCCACCAGTATCAGGATGTCCTATATTATGAACAGCCTAAACTAAGACACCTAACCACCACCAACCGAAACCTTGTTCACCCCAAACCGCAGTGGCTTCAGTTAATGTCTGTACACACACATACACACACTGCACACACTGCACACACACACACTAACAGCTCACCTGTCTGACCAGCAGACATTCAGCCTGTAGTTCTGCCCCCTCGGGAACAGTTGACTTGAGAGTCCGACTCTCCTGAGGCACAGTGGATACCTGGAGGAATAAGAGGAGCAAAAAAGGACAGTTAACATGGACAGGGAATACATAGAGTCTTTATATGTGTGTTATGACAGGGTGAGCAACCTTGGCTGAAAATTAAATTAAAAAACACTCTCACTAAAATAAAATTAAAATATTACAATGTACTAAAATATTATCAGTCATGGGAAAAAGAAAACAAGGGTTATTTCACATATTAAATGTCACATTTTATACGTGTTGGTGTTGTGTGAAAAAAAATTTCTACTAATTAAATTGAATACAAGACAAGATGTGTGAAGATCTGAGGGGCTCACTCCTCTGCAAAAATAACCCCTCAGGAAGGATTATTATTAAAAGGAAACCATACATCAGTCTGCTTGAGCCAGATACTCTGTTCATACATACATACATATAAATCAACATTTAAATAGATTGGAGGCATATCAAAGATAAAAATCTTAATGGGTGGAAAACATAACATGGCAATGGTTTGATGAGTAAAAAGCAGTTTGAACCATGGATAAAGGATGTTCATCTCTATCGTCAAATGTGTGTCCCTGTTTTTCTTCAAATATGTCACCCATCTGTTGATACAACTGCAGGTGATCCACAAGAGTTATGCCTCTCACCACACCACCAAATGAAACATTGACTAGCCACGATAGCAGCATTGCTCTAGGGATGACAATGTTTGTCTGTCAATTAGTCTGCTATTATGTCAACACAGAAATATCTAAAAATTACATCTGATGAATGGCATTGAAATTTTGTGGGCATTCATGGTCCCCAGAGGATGTATCATAATCACTTTTGTGATCCCATTATTTTTCATTCAGTGCTTCCAGCAAGCCAAAATTTTACTTTGTCTAATACTTTGGTTTATAACTATGACAAGCAAAACTGAGGACATTCCAGTCAGCTTCAACTGGAGTTTGTGTTTATTTCTAATTAGCAAAAACTAGCATGCTAAACTAGGATGATGAACATCATACCTGTTTAACATCAGCGTGCTAATGTTGTCAGTGGGAGCATGTTAGCAAGC
>JAQQZW010000022.1:14842985-14858394 GCA_029814745.1 Zanclus cornutus | reverse complement strand
TGAATACATTTGACACTGCAATCAGAACAACTTAGGTTTGAATAAGATTAGGTTTGTGATGCCTTGAATTCCTCTGTGTTACATTTAATAGCTGTTCGTTTAATCCACAGGGGAAAAAAAAAAAGTGTTATTTCACAATTAATATACCTGACAGCAAGGTGTGAGGATGTTTCATTCTGCCTTGGGAGTGGGCTTAGTTATGGCTCACTCACATTGCAAATATAGCTGGGCTCATTCTGGGCTGTAACTGCTGAGTTCATATGCTTTTGTCAAGCTTTTGCTGTGTGTTGTACATGTGCCAGCACAGGCCAAGATGAACATTTTGGGATGGTGGAAATTTCCTCTTGTGCATTTTCTGGTCTGGCTGTATAGGCACGCGTGCCAGGAAAGCCCACTTCCACAGAATGGCACAAAAGAATCCAGAAACTGGAAATTCATTGCAGTGCTACAAAGCTGCAGAGGAACCATCTGGTGTTCAGAGGCTTTCCCTTGATCTTTTGAATTAAAGAGGTTTAGTTACATTACCATGACACCGTAAGGACACTTGCGGCCTGTGGCTGTGGTGTGTCCTCACATCCATGCTACATGTTTGGCTCATATTAGTGCTAACACACAGGGACACATACATAGCATTGGCAACCACACAAACACAGGGAGAGGCTCACCGACAGCCACAGGATGTTGTCCTTCCCAGTCAGCAATGATTTCCTGGAAGTGGCTGTGCAGCATCTGTGCAGCGTAACAGAACTTTATAGGACGTCGGGGAGTGGGATAGAGAGACATGCTTGACTTGTTCTTCCTGACGCTGTTTTCGCCGCGGTTCAAATGCAATCACGACCGCAGAGAGATGGCATGGAAACACAAACAAGCGGCCACTCATGATTTGCTGGCATGATGAGGTCGGCCACACAACGCAATCAGCAGCTGGGGTCCTCCTTGAGTTGTGCAGTGTGCTGTTCGGATAGTGTTCAGCAGCAGGGGCAACAGTGGACGCAGCCAAATCAGCGTCGGGTATGCTGGAAGGAGAGGTGAAGCATGAAGCCTGAAAACGCCCTGGGTTTCCAGCAAACACATTTTACATTTGCATTTAAAGTGTTTGGGCTTTTACTCAAAAAAACGGACGTTAAATTGCCCTAAGTAACTTGATCGACATCGCTACAGGCAAAAAGCAGTAGGGGAGCAAAGGCCAGGACCACATTTACACAGACAATAGCTGTCTTTCCATTATTCCATTTGAATGCATTTTTCCTTTGTCCTTAAATAATTAATGTGTATGATGGGAGGGGGAAAAAAATGTTCAAATAAGTTTTGACACTCCAAACATTTAGCTCATAGGACTAATCAGCTGTTTCTGCAGCGGAAAAATGTTTCTGCTGTTTGCATCCTCCCAGATATTCCCTCAGTGCATGAAAAGAAAAACTCTTCTTTTTCTTCTTCTTTTTTGAGGTTTACTGCTGGTTTACTTGTACTTTGTGACCTCCTGTTCATTACAGCCATGTGTTACTTAGCCTTTACCCCCTGACTTTTTGTGTAGCCTAGTTTGTCCACTCCAAAAGAGTTACGAAAAAATGCCTGTTTTGTTTTGTTTTGGTGACATTTCTAAAACTGGCTTCAAATTTACATGGCAATTGAATAGAAATTCAGCTAAGAAGCACACATGCTGAAAAATCAATGTTACAAAAATTTACTTTGTATTTTGCATGTATTTGTTTGTCGCTATACACTTTGTTAGCATAGTTCATTTTTATAGTGCACTGCTATACTCACCAGAATGCATTTTTTTATTGTACACTTGCACCCTGAATCATATTGCCACAGTGTCAGTCTCGCACCGGAAACCACATTCATCATAGAATCAGGAAGTGGAAAGCAGCTCCCAGCATCCTTCTCTGTCTCAGAGAGGAAGTGGGTCAGACATACACTACAGTACGACCAGAGACTGTTTTGGCTGCTGCAGAGAGGCTAGATAGACTGCTGACACCGTTTCTGAGTAAGCTGGATAATCATACGTTTCGATTTAAAATGTCGATGGTCTAGTTGAAATAAAATACGTTCTAGTCTGAATCAAGCAAGATTATTTGACTTCAAGCAAATATAACTTGCCCAGTGATGATTAGCAGAAATTTTTATTTTGTGTAAATGGTTATTTTACTTAGTACATGTCTGTTTAAGATCCATGTAAAGGCTATCACTTAAAATTTTCACTAACAAGTCATTAACTTATTTGTCTGTTATTGACTCCTAATTATCCTTGTCTCAAATAAGGCAGTATGATTATTTTTATACAACTTGCTGAAAGAGTTTCTTGAATGAGTGCCAGTTTGTTGAATTTAGACAGAGAACAACAAGTTGCTGCACTAGAAGCAAGGAAAAAAAAACAATTAAGAACATTCTCAGTTTATAATACTTGAACCAATTATTCTTGGCTTATTTTAAAGTTTTCAGACGTCACCTCTGCGCATGTGGGCTTGTCCAGTGAAACATCTTGATGATACATGAACAGATCCAAAAAAATTCATGTTTCATTTGGAAGTTCTCACATTTTTTTTTGCCATTTTACCTCCTTAGTTGAACAAAATTAAATAACAAAAAATCTAGTTTCAAGCAGAGAGTGTTACCAGCAGCTGTACTGAGTCAGTTTGTACTTACCTGGCGTAAGACAAAAAAACTATTCCAAGTGCTACAGACATGCTGCTTCTTAAGGATTTGTTGCAGTGCACGTGCCAGTGTGTTAAATAAACAGTCTGCACATACAATTTAATTGTGCTTCCCCAACTGAAAATACAGCGTGTGAAAATCGGTTTAATTGATCCCACAAGATTATTCGTGCCTCCAGGGCAGCTCTGCCTGTAACTGTGGTACAAGAAGCACTGAAACCCGAATATCACCTCATTCAGCCGCAGGATTTGTAAACATACAACCTTTCCACTCCATTGTATTCTGTTGTATTTCACTATTTTTCCCCGCCATGTATTCTCCTCTTGTATTACATTCATTTAATTCTTTTCTCCCATTGTGAACATTTGGCGTTGCACAATGTTGCTCTTTATTCCTCCTCACATCTCATGTCACCGAGCAAAGAGAAGTGAACAGCAGCAATTTGAGTTTAAAGGGGGCACAGCAAAGCAGAGCAGATAGAGTCATCACAGCGCCAATGAATCTCTGTGCTCCGCTGGCCCTTGCAAACAGGGAGCGACAGAGTGGAAAGGACAGCTCTTTTCTCAGCGACTGGAATACACCACTGTGCAGTGAGATGCAAGGCCTCCCACAATCCACTGCAGCTCCATTACTTAGCTAAGAGTTTGCTGGGACACGACGTTTCCACACAGCATGTAGACACTCTCATTTCAACCCTATAAACCTACGGAGAGGAGTCATCAGCACACAGAGAGATTTACAATGGTCTAGCTCTAGGCCCCAGACAGTTATGGATTCCTTTACCTTTCAAGAGCAATTTCACCACAAATAGGATTAAAACTAATGGCGTTTGACACCACCAGGTCCAGCACATTGACTCCATCGGGTTTTATCGCGCTGACATTTCAAAAGGTTGGCCTGTGTGCGCGGCAGAAGGCTGAGATATGCTGAGCTGGGTGACATATAGAGGACCCTTGGGACCCAGGATTTTACAGCAAGCTCTGGTGATGCCGACAGCCCCTACCCCACACCCTCACCCCTCCCCTCGTGCCCACCACCCACCTAGTACCATTATGGCAACGTTACAGACATTAAAACCCAAAGACTATGAAGCGTAACACTCCAGCGCACATTTTCAACTAGTTTGCAGATGGGAGATGTTGTTTTTCATCTTTTGTTCAAGGGGTTGGGGCCCTTTGGCGTGACCAAGCACAGAATATGTAAGCAGTCCTGTCGCTGGAATAACGCTCATTATCTCAGTTGTGGGCAAAGTAATATTCTCCCTGTGTGATCTGTTTACTTCATGACGGTAAATTAAACCAGGGAATGATTTCCTTCCTCTTTGCCGTTTAATTTCAATTTGTATAAACAAGACTCTTCAAGGTCAGTAAATGAAACCGCCGTGTTTGGAATGTGAAAGGAGTTTGTTGCCTCGGGGATCCTGCGCTATTAAAATGTGCTCATTCAGTGGCATAGTACAGTGCTTGACCTGAATAACAATTTTAGCTATGCCTCACTTCATGCTATGCTGAGTGTACTCATCTGAACTTGTCTCTTTGTTTGGTTTTATAACCGCAGTGCTAAAGGAAAACAAAAACCCTTTCATACGGTGATGTTGCATCAGCTATTTAGATACAGTTTATCAATGCAAATGACCGCTGTCCTCATAAATACCTGCAAATGTATCCTCTCTTTGCTTTATTGAAATACGGAGCTCACTTTCATGTGAAAAATATTATTCTTGTGAGCTTTCACACAATAAATCTTTGAAATTGAGAGCGCATGTATGCAGATCCTATGCAAGAGACTGTTAAGGAATAAAAAGCAATCACACACAATAGAAAATTCATAGAAAATAACTACATTTAATCATAAGGATCAGGTGAGATTTACCAACTTATATTCATATCTGTATTTTCAAGTCTTCTCTCACTCTAGAAACAATAAGGAACTTTTTTTCTCTAATAACAATAATCTCAAGAGATGTTATCCAGGCATTGTAAGCAAAGCCACCCCACTTATTGGGGGTTAGAAGTACAGCTAAATCAGTGGCTCTCAAACTTTTTCTAGCATGTCCCCCACCAAATGCTGAATGAGGTTCATACCCCTCCCGCCTCACAATTTTTGTCAATCATTAACAGTGACAGGGGAAGAAACTACTATAAAAGATAAAATTTTCCACATCCAAGTTGATTTTTAGTGAAGTAAAGGTCAGCATGATAGCTTATGTTTATTATATTTGAATTTTCCCTGCATAAATCATAATCACTCAACTGACTTTCACACATATTTTTTTCCTGGTCATCCATGCCCCACCTGCAGTGGCTCTGTTCCCAATCAGTGGAGCCCAGCCCACAGTTTGAGGAACACAGATATAAATGATAATGAAAAATGATTTTCTACTTGACCCAGGATTTTCACACTCCAGCGATCCTTTTCAGTAAAAAGTAGCATGAAAAGCTGCTCATCCAGTGAGCTACGGCACTCTGATTAAAATCAGCTAAAATCAGCGATTCTCATAGTGAGGGGTGGGCATCGAGCTACTGCAAGGGGGGGGTGGATGATCAGAGGAAAAACATGAAGTGAAACAAAGTGGAATTAATGTAATTTACATAGGGAAAATAAACACGAGCTTGCTGATGCTATTGTGCAAACCTTTATCTCTATAAAAATATACTTGGATCCTTCTTCATGAATTTCTTTCCCTGTCATTGTTATTGAGTGATAAAAAACGTTGAGTGGGGGTTTGAACTCTTGGCCTCTGTAGGGGCTTCATGCCAGAAAAAGTTGGAGAATAATTGGATTAAATAATCATCACAATCACTTGCAGTTTGACGATTGTTTTCAGCCATTTCTCCTTTTGCCTCATTCCAGGTCCTGATGGGTCCCTGCGTGTCTGTCGAGCACTTCATTGTGATTCAGTCACCGGCCTCATAAGGCCAAATGCTCACAGCCATATGCTACTGAGCAGCGGCCACACTATGCCAGTGCCACCTGATTTCTTCCTCCACCCACAGACCGCCAGAGTTATGCCCATAGCTGGCAATGTGGCCTATGATCCTGCAAGCTCTACTCTAGTGTTCACAACTGACTCATGTGCAGGTAACAAGTGGGGTGCTGGTGGTGTTTGGGGGGGTCGGCCGAACTTAGAGAAAAAACGTTCAGAAAAATGCTGGCGATGTACTCATACTTTACATAGTAGATAACCGGTCAAGTACACACAACAGAACATTACATTTATGCAGCCAAAATTTCCACCGACTATACCTTAAGATATCATAAAGTATGTAAGGCTTTGTTGTCAGCCACACAAAATCAAAGCTCACTAACTTCTCTCTAGACTCATAAATTTGTATAGAGTTCAGTACCAACGGCATGTTCTCTTGAATTGTGGCCTCAGTGAACTAATAGGAAGCAGATGATGTTTTCTCTGTTTTCAACACATATGGAAGTGATGGACTGGCCAGAGGTTTAAAGGTTCAGGAAGTGTATATATCCCAGGAAATTAAGTACTGCCAGGCTACAGTTAATGGAATATTCATATAAGCTGTGTTTTAAATATGTCACAACGTTGCTGAATTTTTCTTGAATCCTTAATCTGACAACTGATCATGCATAGCATATGATAACCTAGACAACACTTAAAAAGAAGATGAATATAATTCATGCCCAATTCCCGTGGTATACTGTTAGGCATTAGTAAAAGTGGTATAAATTAAGAAATATAAACTGAAGTAGAAGGTGGTTAGGTCTATATAACTAAAGAAACTAAATATTGAACAATATAACTCATTGTATACACTAAAGATCATCAGATGTATGACATATTACTGTTAAAAGTGTTTCTGAGTACATACATCTTTTTAACAATATTATCTGTACTGTTCTTACTCTCAGGAGACTACAGGAAGTGGGACAGTCCCCTCCTTCCTTTCATCCCTTACCCAACCTCTCACCACTCGGGCCAGCCTCTGGCCAGCACTCGGCTCAGAGGCCTCAGACCTGGTCAGAGACTGCAGCTGGGTGTTCCCATGGCAGACATAGACACAGGGGTCCCAGTACCCATTCTGGCTGTAACCATCCACCCCCAGACGGGACTGGTTTACCCACTGGGAGGGGTACATGTTTGTCCCCTCACCCGCTTGCCACAGCCCATCCAGATTGGCTATCCCATGCTGGACTCTAGGACCGGCAATGTTGTGCTCACTGTTGGTGTCAGTCTAGATCCGGTAACAGGTTAGTGCTGATGGTGAGTCTTCAGCACAACCTGCGTGAAGGTTTTATGCCTTCAGTGAGTTAACTTTGTTCTGTATGCATGTGAAGGAGCTGTGCTGCCAGTAGGGGGAGTTCTGCTGACTGAGTCCATCATCGAACCTCTAAGTGGGCGGTTGGTAAGAGTAGGAGGGGCCAGCATACGAGCTGGGCAACTGCTGCCTAATGCAGGAGGATATCAGGCTCTCCTAGACTGCAAGGTGCTTGATTAGATGACTTTCTTTTGACTGCATTTAGAGTAAATAAGTTAGACAAAACCAAAGAAAATGTATTATTAAATTTAAGGATGATAATTCATTCAATTTGTAACGAGATCCATTTAGGGGCAGTTTCTTGTTTGGATACACTGTATTTGAAATATGACAAGACATATGTCTTCTTTTTGAAAGCGTCTGTTGCTATACAAAAGTGAAACATGTTTTAAGGTGGATAACAGATTCATTTAGCAGATGTTTTACAAAAAAATGACTTGAGTTAAGATAAAACTTTTCTCAAGTAGGTTCTGGCAGTGATGTTCAAAGTATTGGAGCTCCTGAAGCCATTAACTGAGGAGTGGGGGTCAGACCAAATGCTGCAGCACCATCAGGGCAGTGAGAGAGGGAGTGGTCGACAGGATCATCTTCTTTCTGCAGCCAAGGAGCTCCAGCAGGCCTGGGGAAGGAGCCTGCACTGCCAGCTACAGCTGCAGACCAGGCTGGAGATCCTGCTGGACTTTGTCGTGGGTCTCCAGCAGGATGGAGGGACACTGGGTGAGGAAATGCCAGAGGATGCAAGGATTTGAGTAGTCTCTTGTGGGCAATACATCACAAACTCACTTTTTATATGTCTCCTCCCTCTGCACTCTGTGCTGCTCCTCCTCCACTCCTCACTTTGTTGCTGTTTATGAGCTTTCCCTTTTTTTCATCATTGAGCAATCTGTCTTCCACTTGTGCTGAAACTTTTGCTCACGCTTGTTAAAATGTTATTGTAATAGATGAAAAATCTCAGTACTATTTTTTTCTCCCTTTATGTTTTCATTTTTAATCTCTGCTTGTCATTACTGCCATAAATCTACTCATTGCTGAATAGAAAAATTTGCAGTGTTGGCCTATCACTCTGCATTTGCTAATCTGTTTTCTTTTCACACCTTTTTTGGTGATGTGTGTAGAGAAGTAGATACTGAAGGCAGCTGCTGAATTGGACAATAAAAGCACTTAATGTTTGAGATATAATATCACATAAAACACAATGTACAGTCTTTGTCCTAACTTTTTAGCCACTTCTGGACGTCACAGTGTTGTCCTTAAATACCTTCTGCCCCTGAGTACAAAAAAGTGTAAGGCAGAAAATAGCTTATGTACTTTTTTACACTGAAACTTTTCAAAGGTTTAATGTAAATTTTTAACCTTAAAAACCTTTCACATGACCTTTATTTATCACAAGCAACCACTCTCCACAAACACTAACCATGTGACCTGCTTGTCCCACATAACAATGGCACGTGCACTTAAGTAACTTATACTTTCTGGGTGAATACTCAATTCTGACTGGCTGCAGGGTGTCCACTGACTACAGATCATCAACACCTACCAAGTAGTTCATGTGAAACTGTCTATTCACCGGTCTAAATTAATACACTGGCTACATAGTATCAGCCTGTATCTAAAATGGGTAACCATAGTAACAGCGACACATTGTATTGCAACATACTAACATCTATGACAACAGAGAGTGACTTAAAAATGTCTTTTAACCTATTTTGACAAAATGACAGCTGTGATGTCTGGATGCAGCTGAAAAAAGAGAAATTACTAAGAAAAGGGCAGAACAGCATAAGAATTTAAAAAAGTTAGCAAAGGCTGCAGTAAACTGGATATTAGATGATAATTAAATAATAAAAAAATCTGAATATCTTAGTCAAAACACAGACTGTAGTCCTTCATTGCCTCATCCTCTGAATGCCACAGGACGGTGAGTGTAACAAACAAGCTGAAAGAAGTTCACTGCCCCTCTACCCCTACTACCCCTGCCGAACCTACTGACAGTTTCTGTCACATGTAAGGATGCTTCTGGCCTCCCTGTCGTCCATTTTTTCCTGATAATGGACACCTTGTGAGCCATTATCCCTTACGTAACCCATATCTATATTACAGGATACAGAGAACATATTATACCATCAGCATTTCTAACACGGATGCAATGAGCTCAATAAGATAAAGACATTTCAACTTTTATCCTAAGCCACAAATTCTGAGTCATCACACTGCAACAGCATACAGTAAAGCAGATTACACACAATGCTGTTTGAAAGAGCTGCTTTAGCTCATAAAAGTGGCAAGTGTAATATAAGTATCGCTAGAATTAAATTCTGTAAATGTGACAGTTAATTGCACCGTGGGCTCTTCTTATTTTAGTCGTTTGAGCTCCATACTCATCAATAATCAAATTATGTCAGTGCTGAAAACTCTGCTTAAGGCCGTTGTCATGTGATAGGCTTATCATGTTCACTGCATTTTGCTCTCATTGCAACTTTACTGCGGCTAATTTCAGCTTCTGTTGTTGTGTGCTTGTGTGTCCTCTGCTTGATAATCTGATTCTCTTGCTTCTTATCGGGTCTAATATGCTTTGCCAAATGTGCCTTGCAGAGACAATCCTGTTTCATGCACCTCACTCTGTTTGTAGTTATTTTTGCATTCACTTGTCTTTAGAGGTTGTTTGATCTTGCCTAAAAAGCACGCACTAGTAAACAGAGTTCACATATGCTGGCACTTAAGTAAAGTGAATGCAAAAACTGGTAGTCTTTTCTACACTAGTCAGAAAACTCTTGTAGACTTAATTTTGAACCCCTCTTCGATGTGTTGGACATAAAAACAAGCAGTAATACTTTTGGAAATAAATATTTGAGCACCTTTCATATTTTGTTTCCTCTTCTCTAACCGTCTGACTTTTCCTGTGCTGTTCAAATTAGGAGAGATGCCTCTCCCAGGTTCAGATAAGTGTGTTCCAGCTTTGCTGGGGATGGAATACCCTGACACAATGGGATCTGGTCTTAATGTACCTGTGCTGGGGTGTCAGACTGACCCTGTTTTTGGGGTTATGATACCATTGGCAGGGACCATGGAGGACCCAGATGGAAAAGGTAGTATAAAAAACAAGCTTTAGCACAGATCAACACTCACATGACACAGTTGGTTTAATCCACTTTTGAATTCCACTAAACAACACAGAATAAAACAACTTGTACCCTCTTCTGCGTCTATGCTGTTGTCCCCACAGGCTTAGTGGCCATCCGTTATGGATCTCAGACTGTTGACCCAGTGACAGGGCTGTTGGCCCCAGTGGTTGGAGCCAGGCTGGATGTGTCTAGAAAAAATGTTTTACCTGTCACAGCTTCCTATTGGTTAACAGTGGCAGATCAAACTGTTAGTGTGCAGGTGGGGAAGTTATTGAGGGATAGTTCTCATAGTTCTCAAACCTTTAACAGGACCATAGTAAATAAGTGATTTTACAACTTAATGATTTAGACAGGCATGAATTTTGTGAACTTGATAAAAGTGCTTGTGTGTTTAACTAACCTTTCCGAACCAGCTTTTCATTTTGCAGCCTATTTAATTCAGTGACATGAAATTTATTGACTGATGGCCATTCTTTTGTTGCTGCCGGTGTATGCCAGGTAGAGGCGCTGCAGAGAGAGGTGTGTGTGCGAAACACTCACTGGCAGCAGCAGAGGCAGCGGGAGGAAGATATTCTCTCTGATCTGGACTCTGCTTTATTCCAGTGCCTCTTCAGAGTCACAGAAGCAAACTCTTATCAGGTCAGCAGGGGGAGTTTGCTGTGTGGAGTCTGAGTCTAGGAGAGGAAATTCAAAAAGGCTGAACCGTTTAAAGAAGCGGAAATGAATAAGGGGATGCAGGAAAGCTGGTGCAAACAGCATTGGAGAGTTATTCTAGAGAAGCTTTTTGAGTCCTGTGTGAACTGCAAGTAAACAAGTTGGTGGTCAAGTTTTACTGTGCACAACGAAGAGTTAGAGCAAACTGCAAAGTCACCTTATCTCTGAGTATGAGTGCCTTTGTTTCTTAAATTGAATATGTGTGTTTGTGTGTGTATTTTTGTGTGCGTGTCAGTATGCAAATATCGGCCTTCACTTTTCATGTTCCTCTGCTGCAGGTCCAGTGGTCAGGGAGGCAGCTGAGGGAAGCAGTCATGGAGCTGCAGGATTCAGCACAGATTGAGGCCCAGAGGAGAGCAGCTCAGCATTCCCACTTGGCTCTCATTTTGCCTCCACATGAATTATATATCCTCACACAGGGTAAATTGGCTGGCAAGCTGGTAGAATAAATAGCACGGAGGAAATTACATTCACGACCTGCACTGTGGTTATATTTATCACTATCCAAAAGAGGGATGCTTCATGCCAGTGTCTTACAGGGCACCCTTCAGTTGTATAAAAATTACCATAATTTCAATGTTCAATATTTTAGATGGGTTGGCAGCGTCTCTCTGAGCATCTCTGTCTGTCTGTCTTTATAGGTGATGGGGAGGAGTGGGACCAGCAGTGTGTCTGGCACTCAGAGCTTGTGTCATGCCTTGATAAGGTGGATGTGTGTATGGTGCAGCTGCAGCAAGACCAAGAAAAATGGATAACACAGGGAGGAGACTGGGCTACAAGCCTGCAAGCTATGGTCAGAATAATAACTTCATGGTCTATTTTTTTGGCCCTGTGGTTTAATGGGGGACTGACGCAGTTAGGTCAGATTTCATTTTCCTTTTAGGCCAACTGTGCCAAATGTATGTCTTGTAATTTAACTTTGATGCTAGTTCTGTGATGTGATATTCACTCTGTGACATTGTGCTCTAAATGTAAATAAGACTTTATACCTCTTCTTGCACAAGGCTGTGTTTATTTGTCCTCCAGGAGAGAGAGCTGAGTCAGAACGAGTTGTGGGAGCAGTGTTGTTCCAGACAGACAGAGTTGGAGGCTGCTCTTAATGCGCTGCACTTTGTTAGGCACCTTTCTCAGCTCCGCGCCGACACTGCTCAGGTCAAAACCCACAGACACACTAAATAAAACATTAAATGCAAATAAACACACTTAAATGATGTGGAGAAGTGGGTTGCTCTTGTTTGTTTTTTTGTTTGTTTTTACCATATCATTAACTCTTTACATTTGTTTAAACCTGAGATGAACAATCAAAGCAAATGGTGCCTCATTTCATAAGAGCTATCAAGAAGTTGAGAAATATTTGCTTTGTCATCACTCTTTCTCCCAGTGTTATTCTGAGCTATGTCTCTTTTCTTGTTTGTCTAGGCAGTGCTGTGTGGGAACTTTTGGTACAAGGAATATGGTCTGGCCCAGTGCATTGTGCAAAGACCGACTGTGAAGGTCATAGGTTTAATTCAGCAGAATGCTTTGCCTCTGCTGGAGAGACTGAACCAGCTCCTGGAAGACAAACAGCCTGCCAGCTGCTCCCCCAACACCTGCAACCAGTACATTTCTGGTACTGAATCAGTACCAGATAGAGGTATCACATCTCTGTGTCATTGCATCATCAGGTTTGAAGTGTTTTGACATACAGTCTTTGACATTGCTGTGCTGCAGCCCACATTTACTGATACTTTTATTCTTATTGAGCCTGTGAGGTCCTAGATGTAAAGCCATTATCTACGTTTCCCCACACATTCTTTTGTTGTGGTTAAAGGTCAACGCTGATTTTACTTTCTATTTTTTTACTGTCAACAAATCCCATGAAAAGACCTCAACCAAGTCAAATAGTTTCTTCAAAAGACCTAAATTATTAATTTGATAAAAGCTGACTCACTTTTTAAAAGGGATCATTTTTAGCTGTGTATTAATACACATTTTTGTTTGTGGGATTGACTTAACTATTACAGCACCCATATTCATTGTAATGGAAGAAAACATCACCCACCGAGACTCACAGAATAATTACCACATGATTACACAAACAGTACCTGTTAGTAGAATCAATTTATTGTGTCTTTGTCTTTTAATGAGTTTTGTTGACAATAAAAAAAAACGGTCCCTTCCCTGTTAAAATTTTAACAGGGAATTATGTTTTAGGTTACATGTTAATGTTTATATTATTACAACAAAATATAGTTTAACTGGGACATTAATCCAGACAAAGACCTACAGTGACTGAAATGCAATGTAGCTAACAAAGTGTTAAAAATGGCATGTTGGTGTATCTGAATTTATTAAATTAAAGTGATGGAAATGTAAATTATGCTTATGTGGCATGAGCACTATATCAGGCAGCAGGATTTGGTCCACCCTTGTTCTCCCCCCGTGGCCTTTACCATGGGTGGACCTTAATGTGTTTGTGCTGACCATGCCCCCAGCCATTATTTGAGACACAGCTTTTATTTGAGGAAATATGGTACGCATTATTACAAGGTGTATCCTTTAAGTTTGGCATGTTTCAGGCTTGACAACAAAGCAAGCATATGGGTTGGAAGTAGCCTCCAGAGTCTGGACAGCCTCTGTGCCAGTAGTGAAAGGTATGTGATTTTCAAGCCTCTGACAGCCTTGTGATAACATATCTGTATGTATGTGCATTGTCAAAATACACCAGGATAAAGCAGTGAGAAGGGAAACAGTCCCTGGTGTGGCAAACCACTGGGGAAAGTTTTACAATGAGAAAACATAAATAGCTAAAGGTTGTAAAAAAATTATCCCCCTAAGGTAGAGTGCATTACCTCAAAATAAAGTGCCTTGGATCTGTAGAGAACTAACTTGATTAAACACAGCCTCAAAGCTTCTTGCCAAGATTACTTTTTTCATACAAACTGGCTTGATTGATGGTTTGCAGTGTTTGAAAAGTTTGTGAAAAGTTTGTGTTTCTGAAGGAGTCTCCACCCAGTCTTTGCGGGAACCTGTCAATTTAGCTCAGTCCCAGGATATGGGTCTGCAGACCTGCCCAGCACCGACACACAACTCACAAAGACAGACTGCATCCTCTGGCATTCACTCCCGGGGTGAGACCAAGCACAAATTATACAGTAGCACTGTATGTAAGACCCCTTTTCCCATGTGTTGTCCAGTTCTGTGCTCTGCTTCAGTGTGTGCAAGTGAGCTACATTGGATGTACAATGCATGTTCTCTAAAGGAATTTACTTACTAGTGTAATATTTGTTGAAAATGCGCCTGGAAAACAGTTGGAACGATTTGATCAGTTGGCCTCTGATATTGCCGCTTGCAGCTTTCTCAAGAACTGCTCATCCAAACTATGTCACACTCGACAGTGCGCATCCTTGGGTCCTGAGCAATACACTTGCCATGACAGAGATGCCAGCAGCTAGCTATTTGGAACCGAGCTATGTAGGTATTCAGGACCAGGATGACACTTGAATAGTTTGAAAGAAAATCACAGAAACTTTCTGAATGGTGATGCCCAGGACATAATTAGGGATGGGCATTTCAAGCAAAATAGGGTACAATTTAATAGCGCATGAGAGATAATCAACTTGCTGCTGTCATTGCTAACAGCTAGCTATTTCAGACCTGACTATTTAGCTTTTTGGGACCAGGCTATTTACAGGACAAAAAGGATTTATCTGAAAATTAAATGACTCATACTTAAAATGTTTAGTGAGACAAAATAGCAAACTTAGACTTTGCTTCACTGTAACATCACTGCATTCTCTGGTCTCTATTTATATTTATAATTCATCTGTTTATCAATGTGCTGTAGTGAGGGATAGAGAGCGAGCTGTACCCAGCAGACTACTCATGGCTTTAACATCAGTAAACATCAATGTACTATGTAGTGTGTACTTCTGGAGGTAGCAAAGCACTACTAATATATATGTCCTGTAGATCTCAAGAACTCCCACTCGACACTGCACTTTTTTGGTCCTCAGCAACACACTTGCTAAGTGTGAGGGAGATCAGATGAACCTTTGTCAAGAAAATCAAAGGACAGACGGACAGACATACAGACAGACAAAGACCCCTTTCATTTCAGTTAGATTGACTTCTGGGAAAGGGCACACACATATTCAACCATCCACACATACACATGAATTGAATTTAAGTGAAAATATGCTTTCCCTTGTTTTTGCTGAGAGTTACATGAGTTATAAATAAAATTGAAAAAAAAAAATCCAAGTTGTGATTTTAGGACAGTTTCTTTAAGGAAAGCAGAAACATCTTAAAGTCCTGTCGTAACTGTGAAGTGGCCATGTCAACCAGTTAGGAAGTCACTGCATCAGACTGAGATATTGTCCTGCGCAAAACGCCTGTACATACAAAACTTGTTTTATGCCTCATTTCCACATAGCTCTCTATGCATATGCCAGTCCTCCAGATGTCCAGCCATTCTTATGGGAACCTCTGTGATCTCCAATGTGTTCACGAAAGTCCTCCTCCCATTTTACGTTTAACTTTTGCATTGGATTTCATACAGATGGTATGCACTGAGTGCCACAGGAAGTTCTGCTAACTTCAAACTGACTCACAGAAAACAACGGCATATTAAGCTTACATTGACAGCAGTAT
>JAQQZW010000022.1:14245129-14256075 GCA_029814745.1 Zanclus cornutus | reverse complement strand
TGCAATTGTTGCTGCTCACATTAATACTAATGCTTTTTATGTAGAGCCTTAAACCAGAAAACTAGATGATGTTCTTTTACTTTCTTTTGTTTAAATTATTCATTACAGAATTCTTGAAAAGTGCGTTTTGACCAAGTGTGATTTGATGTAAAACTCATCATGGTGAGAGATATGTCGTAATATCATCTGAAAATGACCCACCTAGAGCACCATAACCATAGAATAAAAACTCCAGTAATCACTTTCTGCTTGAAAACAACCCCTTTGGATGACAGTTCTGTTAGCTTACCTTATATTGAGAATATGATTTGGCTGCATTTTGCAATATACTTTATTTGTTCAGTTTTAGCAGGTAAAGTAAATTTCCCAGCTGCTCCTGTGTTGGCAGACTGGAAGGCCAATGATGATGGTGTAAGAAGTTGGCATTGCATCGGTTGTGCTCTGGCCGATGCACCGCTGGCACCTGTAACCGACAACTATCCACAGAGGAAGCAAGAGAGGCAGGTGGATGGAAAGAGAGAGAGAGGGGGGAAAGGAGAGATGAGGAATTGGGACAGAAGGATGACAGGCAGAAAGTAAATGAGACAGAAAGGGCATATGAAAGAAAAGTAGGACATAAGGAAAGAGGCATAAACGAAGCTATAAAACCAGAAACAGTCAAACAAGTTTTTTTGCATGTCAAACAACAGCTGAAGCTCTAGTTTTTACAGCATGTCCACTGCTTTAGCTGTCACCAAACCTACTACTAAAGGCAACAACATTGACCTTCCCTCCTATTTCCTGTTGGAGTGACTAATCGTATTATATTAAAGAAATAAGCTGTAATCCTCCATATCCTTTTGCTACGTCTATTCACAAACCAGTGTAATGAGCTAGATAAAGGAGTCTAATACGAAGAACTATCTTTGCCTGCGTGTGTACTTGTGTGTGTGTTTGTGTGTGTGTGTGTGTGCGTGCAAGTGTGAACGTGTTTCTGAGTGTATATTCTCCAGATGGTGTGAACACCAGGGGTATGCTGTAAAACAGTATCATTCTGGATATATACAAATGGCTAATATAACTCAACCTGGTCCTCTGCACACACAGCCTGCTTCCTCCTCTCCGAGAACATGAAAAGACAGAGGAGTGTCTAAAACCACACCCTTACTGCTAGAATGGATTATAGCATTTTCTGTTCTGGAGGATTAGAAGTATGAGAGCTGTAGTGATGGTATTGTGATACTAGGCTGTGGCAGCTGACTGATCTATCTGACATCAGTGAGAGTGTGTATGTGCTGCCGTATGCCTGTGTGTGTGTGTTCATCTGCATGCATGCTTTTCTATGTGTACGTGGGTGTCAGCGCTCATGTGTGAGCACTGATGAGGTCAGTGCCAGCCACCGCTGCCTGCCTCTTGGCACTGCACACAATCGCACACATCGAGCCCACTGCCATCTATGCATGTTTAGCAGAGACACGAGTCTTTTTCCAAAACAAACACACTGCAGGCTGCCAGCCAGCCGCACCACAGCACACACCATTCTGACAGAGCGGTCCAGCCTCTCTGCAGCCCCCTGGCCTCAGTAGACTGGCCCTCATTTTCTGCATGGAGCTCATTGACAGCAGCACGGCTGTTAATTGGAGGAAGCTGTAAAATGAGTAATTATTGCAGTATGGGGTAGGCAAGCTGTTGCCTGTTACAGCGATAAGCTCTGTTGTGCGAGAGTGTGTGAGAGTGCAGAAGAGAGGGTGCGATGTAATCTGCAACAGTGTATTTCTATGTTTATGTATATTTGTGTGTGTGAGTGTGTTTCCTAAACCTTCCATGTTTCATCTCTGTAATAGTAACCCAGATATTTTCTCACTTCTTTCTGCCAGTACACCAGATGTTGTATTGGTTAATGAAGAGTCCAAGTCTGTGCTTGTTTTAGAGGTGGCTTGCACCGCCTTAACGACCAAGGTCATTATATACCAACCACTCCTAAGTATCATCTTAGAGCTGGGTTTTACGTGCACTTTACTTGTTTTCATATTTGACAGCCTACATTAGAGGGCTTTACTGTCTTGGGATGCCAAAAAAGGAGAAAATCAACTTGCAAAATACTGTGCTGTCTCTGCAATCATTGTAGCTGTCACATACATAGAAGATGCTGCCACCTATACTCCTGATAGCTGCTTTATGGTTTTGTATTGTTAAGACGTAGGCCAAGGGTCTATAATTTAGTGAATGTACTTTGCGGCCCCATTTAATATTTATGTCTTCCTAATGTTCTCTTTTATGTGGACATAAATTGTTAAAATGTGTGTTTGCACATACTGCCTTGCATGTGTGCATCTCTGTGCACTGCAGAGAGTGGGTGAGATGCAAACACTCTCGGCCAATTCCTGGAGAGAGAAGAATCGCTAATTCCATTTTATAATGGAGGCACTTAATCACAGCTTTGGTATAAAAGCCACCTGAGAAAGAGAAGTGAAAGAAGCAACGGACAAAGAGTGAAAATATTTTGTCTTAAAGTGTCAGTTGAAAAGACTGGAAGAGGCTACAGAGCAGGGAGTAGGTGACAGCAGGATTTGCCTGCCAGAAGTGGAAAAGGCCAAAGGTTGACTGCTGCATGACTCAAAGCAAATTGTTCTCATTATCGAGTCCACAGGTGCAAAATTCAGCGCTCAAGAATAGGTTTGGCCCTGACATTGTAACACAATCATGTGTTTTTATGAAGCTTTCAAGGTTGATGGCTACCAGACTTCAAGCTGAGCTGAACCGCCGTGGGAAACATGAAAGATTTTGAGGCATTCCTTTAGTGACTAGAACTTATTGAGCTTCACAAGCTGTCTCTAAAGCTGCACATTTTTTTTCCTCACTATGTTTTATGCCATCTTTAAATTCTGCTTCCCTGATCTGAAAATTGTAATCCCATCTTCAGAACTTGAAAATATGAGATTTTTCACCTCCCCTGAAGCAATAGAAACAACTCCCTGGACAAATGTGCAAGCTGCCCAAGCAACCCCTGACAGATTTGCTGAAATAGAAAGAAAGTGTCCCAATTCATTGCTTTTTTTCAGGGTAAATTACATTTGCTACAGCATTAAGATTGAATTACCCAAATACAAAGAACTGATTAGGTTTCTAGCTCAAGTAGAGAATTCTCTAGCCATGTTTGAGAGCACAATCAAATTCGTTTTGATTATTTTGCCCCCTGAATAAATTTTACATCTATTCGGCAGCAGCAGCCACAGTGCAAGCCATTTTTTCATCTGATGTAAATAAACAGGATCCTTGGTTGCAGAACACTTTTTCTAACCTTGGATGTTGATTTTTTTAATGCTGTCTTACACCCACTCATTTTGTCCAATGTTCTCATTTCTGTGCATTTGTACCCATAGTAAATCTTTGTGAGGAGATCATCAATAAACTGCTGAATAAAAACCGCACTTGGTACATCCTTTTCAATTTCCTGAATTATCATTCAGATCTCTTTTTCTGGTAAACTTCACTCCCAGGTGTCCTTGTGTCAAGGTCTTTAGAGGTGGAGCCGAGGAACAGAGGAGGTGAAGTAAGAGGAGACTCTTTATGCGCATCTGCTCTCCTGTATCTGAGGGAACGCAGAGTGCCATGCTTGCACACACTCTCGGACATACACACAAACACACGCACACACTACTTCAATTTGCAAGAAATGATTTGAGCTGTGTTATTTACACAAGACTTCCCTTCAGTTAAAGGGCGAATGTGATCATTCAATTTCTCTCTCTTTTCTATTGGATTTATTTATTTCCTGTCAGCTCTGCTCCTGTGTTTATTACGGCAATCTGCTTTTTTCTTCCCCTCCCCTTTTCTATGCTTCCACCCCATCTCTGAGAACACTATTACTCTTGCTGCCCCCGCTGCTGCAGATGCAGATGCAGTCAATTCAATTTCTCTCCGCTGCTGCAATGTGAGGGAAGGAGGGAGGGGGGAAAGGGGATAGGTACAGCGAGGTAGAGAGGGGAAGAAGGGAAAGTGTAAAAGGATGAGAGGTGCGACTGGTACACAGCAGGTGGACAGATTCAAGACTGCCTCCTCTCTTTCTATCTTACCTTGAAGGACATTGTCATAGGAGAGCGATGTCGTAGCTCAGCACACTACGACATGGCTTGGATCTCTTTCTCTGCCTCAGGCTCTTGTGGAGACGTACAGGTCTAAAACACAAGAGCTGGAGCTTGAGTTACCGCCACTAAGGTTAGAGTCACATTAGTGACAGAGGCAGACCTCTGATCTCCTACAGCTGTGCATTTTAAAAATATTTCAAACTATTGACTCTGTCTGTGTGTATGCGTTTGTGTGAGCGAAGGAGCCGGACAGAGTGAGAGAGACTGTGTATCAGAGAGTAAGCAGGTTTCTGTTTTACAGCTGTGTGATTGCAAACAATAATTACAGCAAGTTTTACATCGCAAGATTTAATCAGATGTAAAGGTGCTCCAGATGGCCTCCTAAAACAAGGTGTTCTGGTGTTGCACATAAATTGCTGGTCTGCAAATTGAGTTTTGCCATGAATCATTTTATATGTCTCTTTATCAGGGTCAGGATTTAACAGGGGCTCATGGCAAAAATGTCCTGGAAATTTTCAAAGATGACGGTGAAAGTTAAATTGTGAGAAGAAATGCCCCTGATAGCACTCAATGGCTTATTGGCAATATTGACTATTTGGGGACAAAGACTAGAATGTAAAACTGCTATTTGCCAGCAGGGGAAAAGAAATAGTGGTGTTATAAATTCAGAGTTTATTTGCCACTATGCAATGCAGCTGTATTATTTCATTGTTAAATAAAATTGTCCCTGAAAAACTGCATAGCATCTCTGAGTATAAGATCATGAGAGTATAAAGCCTGCTGGGAAAAGACTTCTTCTATTCCCTGGGTCTCAATTCACATACTTCCATTCTTACACTTGCTATTTTAAGTGCAGAAGTGGAATTCACCCTGACAGTTACGGCAAAATGCAGTGCACTGTGAGCACCCGGGTGTTGTTCTCATGACAGCCATAAAATTGAGTGTAGAACGACAGCGTAAAAGCCAAAAAAGCAGGATCATTTTTAATAAAATTCAATTAAATTGAAGTAAAGTGATATTTTGGCAGGCAACAATTATGGTCTATTGATATATAATAACATATTGCCTGGCTGTAATTTGCCATTAAAAAGAAGAGAGGAATAAAGAGCAGTCAAACATTGCAGTTTGTTATTCCTGGTATGTGCACAAGGACCGTGTTAGATTTGATGCAACGTGAGAAAGTACATAGTGGACAGAGTGTACTTCATGTACTTCAAGTGTAAGAACAGATGTGTTCCATGTGAGAGACAGTGCTAATAAAGGGTTTATCTGTTGCTAATTATATCCTAACAGCAATATTCAAAAGCTCATTACTTGACTGAGCATTCTGGTTTAGTTTTGTTGTCAGATTTATGCTGCCGTAGATGGTGTGTTTACGTGTTCATGTTCATTTGCATGTATGGTTCATTCGGCATGTTGCTGCAGCGTGTCACAACACATTTACTTCTGAAGATCATCCATTAAAACACTGCTTCTCTTTCACCTTGTTTATGTGCCCTCTTTTTCTCCTCATTTCTGCTCATTTCATTGAGATGACTGAAGATGTTCTGTGCTTTTCCAGCAGGGAGTTTAGACTTTGGAATCATCTGCCTGGAAGCTCAAATTAAGTGTGAATTCAGTATCGTCGTTTCTATCACTTCCTCAAACAACCTTTTGCATGCTGGCTTCATTTTTTATGTTCAGCCCTCCCTGGGGGAGCTCCTTCTTTTATGTTGCTTCAATCTCTTTGGTGTTAGTGATGCTCTCTGTTCAGTGTACACTGATTTTACTTTTTATCACATCGCCATGTAAACCTTGCTTAGAAAAAGTGTTCTGACGCAGGAAGCTGTAATATAAAGTTTAGTTACAGTGTAAAAGCCCAGCACATCCTCATCCCAGATCGTCGAATATCAGTGCCCATGTGTCGTGCCCCTCGGCGTCTCATACAGAAACACTTTAATGTCTGTGTGTGACCTGCAAAGCCTTCCTGCCTGAACACCTTTCTAACACGTGGTTGACGTTATGAAACAGTTGCAGTTTGGTTTAGTTTAGGCTCCAAAAGTACTTGGTATTTCTTGGAAAAGATCATTAGTTTCACCCTGTAGGTTTCACTTTCTGTGTCCAACATGTCTTTATCTCCCTGGTCTCTAGGGCGAATGAGACCTCCAGCCCTCTTGGGAGTTTTTCACTCTTTCTACCAAGTTGGGTGAAGCAGTTGCTATGACCATCTGATATTGACACAGATGGGTTTATATTGGAGTTTGTTGAAAGCCTAGTCCATCTCACACAAACATGAAGGTTACCTTGTACATCTGAATGATACACCGGGGAGCGTGACACAGTGACGTTATTTGACGACCTGGGTACAAGACTGGGCTGAAAAGCCACATTTACACGCTTGCTTATAGTTATGCTCACTCACATAGCCATGGATCAGTTAATGAGCGACTTTGTCTCCTCCAGTTTATTGCATACAAAGCTGCTACTGCTATGAATTAAATGTCCTGAGTGCTGCAGACAGTCCTGGAGGTCAGAGAAGCTGTAAATTTTGAGAAGAAATAACTTGTCCGCTAGTTAAAGACTCAAGTCCCAGTTATTACATTTCCTCTCATTCAATTTTCTCAAATGCAGATGAATACTAATCACAGTTCACAAATGTAATTTGTTGTATTGCTTTTGAAGTATAATTAGAATGTCTGGCCTGACATGTATGGGTTATAGATTTCAAGGTCTTCAACAAAATTAGCTTTCATATACTTTATAAGCACATCTGACTTGGAATTTTTTTTTTTCCTCTCAGACTCAGATACTAATAGGCACAAAGTCATTTTCAGCAGAGATGGAACAGTGGAGACTGTGTCAGCTGCACGATACAGCTGTTGATTTAAATTAATGGGACTGGGAGAAAGCTGGGCAGAGTTGTTGTTAAGTCACATTTGTGGTCTTTTGTAACATCCTCCCTCAAGACCTCTCTGCATTTCAAATCGTTTCAATTGTTGGGTATTAATAAATAAATCATAGAGCATGGTCTTGACCTGCTCTATATGTAAAGTGTCTTGAGACAACTAATGTTGTGATTTGGCGCTATATAGATAAAACTGAATTGAATTGAACTGTCGTTACCTGCCATGTAGGCCATAATACTAAATCTATATGTAGAATTTCTACATAAAAGATATTGTTTCATGAAGTATATTAGCAACACCAAAAACAGTTCTTACAGTTAAAGCTGTGGCAAAAAGCCCCTTTCATTACAGGTTTCAGTTACAACAAGTTTAAAATTGGACCCAGGTAAGATGGCTATCGTATGGTTCCATTATGGAATGAAAAGTCTAAATGACATGTTATATCTAGTGTTATATATCTGTATGAACCAGCACAGAAACAACAGGGTTCTGCCACTTCAGGGCTTGAACCTTAAATATTTGGCTCTCTATGGCTGCTAAATGTCTCACATTCTTTTTCAGCTGGCCGCCACTGTACATGTTGGGTATCGTCCTGGTACTGTATAGCTGGTTTATCACAGCTGCCCGCTGCTGCTGGAAGCCAGGTGGAAAGGAGCAGAGTTTGAGGGCTGGAAAAACCAAAACAGTGAAAGGAGGCAAAAATGTTCCAACAAGCTTGGGGATATTGCAGAGTTGGATGATTATCCTCTGTAGGTTCATCACTACAAGTAGCCCCTTTTGCGTCATTTGAACTACTGTAAATACGCTATACTATATGGCCAGAAGAGGACCACATACTATTGTCTGTTACTGTTAATGTCTGTTAATGGTTTTCAGCTTGGTCCTTTGGTTCCAAGTAAGGAAAGGCTTAATGCTACATTACACAATGATGTTTAAGGAAAAAGTGTTCTTCCTACTTAGCATCAACAGTGTGTTTGTCCCTGTCCTGTTTGAACATTACAATACCACCATGCACAAAGCCAGCTCCATAAAAAAATGTTTTTCCAAGTTTGCTGGGGTACAACTTGACTGACCTGCTGAGGGCCCTGACTTAAACCACATCCAACACCTTTAGGGTGAACTTGAATGCTGTATGATAGCCAGACCTTATTAATCAGCATCAGTGTTGGACCTCAGTGATGGCTTTGTGTCTGGATGGTAGCTGCTACATCAGCACATTGATGCCTATGGTTTTGAAGTGACATGTTCAAAAATCATTTATGGGTGTAATGTTTGGGTGGACATTTATGTGATCGTAGTGTACATGTACACGGTAATGTACACGCCAATATGCGTGGGTATATTCATTACTTGAACACATACATGCACTCTTGAGTATAATATTAACATAATTTTGAACCAGAGATTTTCTTGCTTTCCATGTATAAGCTGATTATTTTGTTAAGTGAGCTAATGGATTTTGTTGAAAGGAAATCCTATCGCCACACTCAGAAGCTTATGCATCTTTAGATGTCAGTCATTCTTAATCTCGATTTGTACAGATTTGTGTTCAGTATAAGGCATATCATTTCTGCATTCTGATGGCTTTCAAATATTTTATATATTCATATAAACATTGACCATCTCACATTATAAAAACAGCTTCCTCTCATAATTTCAGATTCAGATAAGCTTTGCAGTAATGGCAGTGCTCATGACACTGAGGTGAAATACAAGACGGGCATGTTTAGATCCTGCTGACACTCCTGCCTTTTTAGCCTTGAAAAGACTTAAGACTGCTATTGGTGTGCATGCTATATTTTTCCTTTCTGTATGTTGGTTGTGCACTCTCTGACCTTATTTCCAACAGTTCTCAGCTACTTGACTTCCCACATCCTCAGTGCCACAAGGTCAGCCACCACCTTGGGTGCTTATCAGCCAAAGGTGGAGAGGCACCTGAGCCCACGCGAGGTTGTATCACAGGGGGACAGAACAGTGAGCGGGACCCCAGTCAGTGCTGTCACTAAGTGTCAGTGCGGATGGCGGAGTGGAACTGGCTTTGGCTGCCGGCTACACGATCACCACTCTAACAGCAGGGCCCATAGGCACACTTCACAGTCTCAGGGGGGAAAAAAGCTGAGAAAACATTACACTCTCTTCAAAGGCACACATGTACTGTACTGCTTTGATGTATTTATTTTGAGGGGGCAGCCTTACCTAGGGCTGGAGAGGTATGAGAAATTGAAAGAGAGAAAAAAAAAGAGAGGACAGAGACATGGCATTTTGACAACTTTCTTACCCTTCCACTCAAGGCCAGTAGGATGAATTTGCTGAGTAGTTTAAAACCTTTGAAATTAATATAATTCTAAACAAATTCAGTCTGTGAGAAGTGACAAATAGCTTAAGGGATTAGAATGTTTTAATTTGTAAAACAAATGGCTGGAACCAGATACAGTGGCTGCATTAATTTCCTTCTCAATCCACAACTGCCTCAATTTGCAAATTAAAATGACTTTACAGATTGTTGTATGTGGTTCACTTTAAGTCAAACTGAACAGAAAACTCGTAATTCACAAGTTTTAGGTTTATGAACAGAACTTGTGCGACTCAATAGTAAAATATTTGTTGCTATGACTGTCCTCACCTCTTTGTTGAAATGCCTACAACAAACTACGTTTATGACTACTTGACTTAAATTTGAAAAGAGGGATGTGGATACTACTGATAGTCACAATGGTGTATGAAAGATGTGAATGAAGTACATGCTTTCTAGCCTCCTCCCACAAGTAACTCGATTTCTATATCAGAAAAAATCCTTTTATTCGTCTTTCACTCAGCTATGGCCATGAGTCACTGAAAAAAAAAAAAGTGATCAGCATTCTCATTTCAAATGCATCAACATTCATGATGATCCACGAGCACACATTGTGCGTACGCACGATTTTATTAGTCTGATTTTTTCTTGGTTCACACCAGTTATGGCTCTTGTGCGCATGTACACTGTTAGTATGGATGCAACAAGTTGTTTTATAAATGAGGCCCCTGGTCTTTATAAGTATGTCGGTAATCTGATTGGTGTGTTTTTAAAGGAGAAAAGGTGATTGGTTTGGCCTATGCTGGGTTGTACAAAGTGTGTAACTTTGACACTAGACATGGCTGTCCATGTTCTGTCTACAGTAAACACTTTTCTTTAAACCATTAACACATTTTGTGTGTACTAACAAGAGTGACACAGCAAATGTCTTTTATGAGAAACTGGCCAAAATTATGCACTGCTCATAACCAAATCACCATCGCTCCACCTGGTAGATTATGTGCCTACTCCTAATTTACCTTAAAACACGTAAGTGGCAGATCAACTAACACTAATGTGGCTCATATTTGTATTATGGCATATTGTGTATTGATAAAGAAAGTGCTTATTTGAGTCAATTCGGAAGCCCATGTCAAAAACCATTTGTTATATAGTTTAGGGGACTTTTTATCGCTGAATGCTTCCGCAGGACAATGATGATCAAGGTCACCCTTATTCTTCAGTCAAGATGAGAAGATGTCTTTGATAATCATAGTAACATGTTATCAGATGGTGTGAAGCAATTCAGATCTAATCAGCTCATCGTGATAATGTTTTTCCCTTCATCTGACATAAGGTAAGACAAAGGAGGCCAGGTGATTCAGATGAGCTTTTTTTCTTTGGTCAATCTCCTGTGGCAAAATGGAATCTCACATGAATTCACACATAGTGCGGAAACTTTAAGATTAATGTGACTACCTCTGCGAGAGACAGAGTACCGTGGCAACACTCTCTGCGGCTGTCAAGTTGCTGTTTATGGTCGCATAATTTTTATTGTATTTGTTGCTGATGGCTTTAGCCGCAGAGTAGGGTAATAATATTTGAGGAAGAGCAGGGTCTTTGTTCCCTGTGTGTGCAGACAGAGAGTAGTGCCCCCATGTCACCTTCTCAAGTCCTTAATCCTTACCTCTTATTATTCACCCTTGTCTGAGAGGTTCAGAC
>JAQQZW010000022.1:13668952-13681176 GCA_029814745.1 Zanclus cornutus | reverse complement strand
CCTTTGTTTAAACTAAATGTACCTAATAAACTGGCAGCTGATCACAATATGGATGTCAAATCAATACAGAAATTAAGTTGGATTAAAAAGGCCAGGAGAAATATTTATCTTTATGGACTTTCTTTAATAATTATTTATGAGGCTTCTCCTTACTGAAAGCACATTTGTGCCTTGTATCTTTCTCTGCTGATGAACTACAGTTGACATGTTTATAAAATTTGAGTGATCAAAACTTTTTTCAAACTTGTTCTGATAGTGAGTTATTTCTCTTTGGATCATGTTATCTTCTCCCTTATTTGTCCTTGAGGATCGTGGCATTTAAAATGTTGTTTGCAGTTAGTTATTAAAACATAAAGAGAAAACTCCCACATGCCTGTGAAAAGTGTTTCTGTGGTGTAAAAAAAGACTCTCTATATGAACACTCCCCCGGCTCATACTAGTGTAAATAAATAGACATGGGTGAAATGTGTGTACCTTGTCATCTTTCACTCCAGTTCTAAAGGTCCTGATTCCAAGACAACTGGATGCTGCTGAACTGAGCTGCTGCTTGCTAGTTACCCTGGTAACAGTTGCTGTGCAGCAGGATACGGCCAGTCTGACTCCTGAAGCTCGGCCGAACAGCAAACCATCAGAGGTCCCCTGAGTAAACCTGGCCTCCTCCTGATTTTTTTCTGTGCTCTTTCTGCTCCTTCATCTCCTTCCTGAAATTTACACAAAGAAACTCACACTGACTCTAGAGCTACACCTCACTGCTGTAATGCACTAATGCAGTAACACAGGGAGACAGGGATTAAAATGCTATCAAGGTTTATTTAAGTGGATATCCTTCTATTGCACAGGCTGTGGATTCCCACAGCAGATACAGAAGACAAAAGCAAAGGCTGAGTGATCTACAACTCCTCTGCAGTGACAAGGTGAAACACACCCTGTAGCAGCAGGGATACCTTGATAGCGTTTATCTCTCTCCGCACTGTTGAATGTTGATTTTTCTGGGTGTTAACCTCCACTGAGAAGAGGAGGTTCTTTTGGGAGCTAACAGCTAATTACCTTACAGGAAGCACTTCCAAGGTGGCTATTAACAAGGCAATCTAAGCTTAAGCTTAAACTAACACTACATGCATTTCTCTGTTATGTGTGTGCACAGTTACAGTGTGTGTGTCTGTGTGTGTGCATATGTGTGTGTGTGTGTGTGGTTAAACAGCTTGAACCTTTTTTAACCCATATAGCTGCTCTCTTTCAGATCCTGTACTGATCATAAGTCTACCACTTGTGTAACCTAACACGAGTTTG
This sequence comes from Zanclus cornutus, assembly GCA_029814745.1. Classification (NCBI taxonomy): domain Eukaryota; kingdom Metazoa; phylum Chordata; class Actinopteri; order Acanthuriformes; family Zanclidae; genus Zanclus; species Zanclus cornutus. The sequence continues at coordinate 13,679,886 of JAQQZW010000022.1, read as the reverse complement.
CTCTATACCAACCAAATCTCATCTTAATACCTCATATGTTTTACATTAGCATCAGATAAATGTCTTACCTTGACACTAACTGGTCAAACTGTTATTTTGCCTGACTGATAAACACTTCATTCTGCCCCTATCTCCTCTCCCCAGTGCTCGGAAGCGGCCGATCCCATATTATCGTCCCAGTCCTTCGTCGTCCAGTTACGACAGCAGCCCTTCACGCTCCAGCCGCAGCCGTAGCCGCAGCTACAGCAGCTACAGCCGCAGCCGAAGCCACAACCGGAGCCACAGCAGAAGCCGGAGCCGGAGCTGGAGCCGGAGCCGCAGCCAGAGCCGGAGCTGGAGCCGCAGCAGGAGTCGGAGCCGCAGTCACCACAGTTACTACAGCCGCAGCAGCTACGACAGCCCCGGCTTCTGAGTGCAACAGACAGCACAGAAGGGAAACACAAACAAGCAGAGGAGCAGTCCTGTTAAATTTACTGTGCTCCGGTTCAGTCATGTTGTATCTTTAATGAGCCCTTGACAGCGCCCGCACAGCTGTCCAGTTCAGGGCCTTCGACCATAGACCATTATCCCTCTCTAATACAGAGCCTGGATCAAAGAGGAGAAAAGTATTTTGGTATAGCACATCACTATGAAATTGGCTGACACTGTTCATGTCTTCACATATACAAGGTATTAATGAAAATGGGTTACCACATGTCAAGAATTTGGTAGAGCCCAAAGAACAAATCTTGCTGTATGTTAGCACTTTCTTTCTCTTCTTCCACAAAGCAACCAAAAATGAATTCATTAAAAAATATATACTATAAATAAATGTATACAGTATGTATCCTAACAATAGGAGCTGAATAGAAGACAAAAGAGGATGCATCAACGGCTTATAGTTCATTTCAGAAAATCAGACTTTTTTTTCCCTAATCATGAACTCATCTCCCCAAAGACTTCCATTTCATCGAAGCACAGAGATCAACTAGAGTGAGAACAAAAGAAAAGTCCGCGGATGAAACAGAAAGCAAAACAGAAAAGGAACTTTTTTTATGATAAAAATTGTATTGTATAGGTTTGTCTGTATAGATGTGAACTCTTTTAAGTTCTGGCTTTGTAAACTATGCACTGTATATTCCATGTAGTTTGAAGAGGCTTGTTTAGCATTATGCATCATGAGAGACTTGCTGCTCGAAGGAGAGTGTGGGCTGAAATGAAAGGTGCCAGGGTGTCAGTGATTCTTGGGATTAACCAGGTCAATGTTCACTCCACAGGGGCATTAAGCCCCTTACAACCCTTAATAGTGACCCTCACCTCAATATCCCTGCTCCGCAATGTGCTGCTGCTATGTTCTGTTACATACATGCACTGACAGTCCAGTGTTAGCCTTTGGATCAGACTTTTTTAAGGTCACTGTCTCTTACAAGTGACAGTTTTATGGCGGGTGAAACGTGAAGCTGGAGCTGATAAATATTTTTAACATCAGTTCTCAATTAGTCTATCACAAACTGGAACATGAAATGGCCATCAGAAGTTCCTAAAGTGCAAGATGATATCCTTAAGATGCTCGTTTTGTCCGACAAATACTTCAAGAATAAACATACTAAGTTTACTACAAGGTAGTACAAAACAAAATCAGCAAATCCTCACGATTGAAAGCAGTAGCCAGAGGATGCGTCATCTCCTTAATTATTGATTAGCTATCAAAAATAGATGCTTACAATTTTTCTGTCGATAAACTAATCAGCTGGTCAGCTCTATTATGAAGAACCCACTGCTCCCTGTGGGTCTTATAGGAGGACTGAAAGTCTGGACAGGACATACATGTGTCGTCATCCTGCCTAATAACCACGGGATTTAGCATGCCATAAGCATAGCAGTACATCCATGAAGCATTACAAGCTCATCTCCTGACAGGTGAAGCAGTAAGACACTCTCCTGTGTCTTCCTACGAAATTACACAGGCACAGACACAGACAATTCAAGGTCCCACATGTAACACACAGAGACAGGCTGCAGCAGTGACTTTTGGTGCTCTACAAGTTGTGTAATGTTAACTTTACCGGGTGACAGTCCACGTCTCTGTTTAATCCTCTGAAGACAACACTACAGTGCGAGCCGCCACCACTATTTTGTTCTTACTGCATACTCACCAGTTTCTCAAGTCTTTTCATGTATTATTAGCGTAACCTTCCCTCTCACTGTGCATGCACCATCATGACTTTTTACACGACAACCAGCTTCCGCTTCCCGGTCGAGGAGGGACACTAGATCTAAGCATCCACGGCGGGGAGGAAGGGGAGGACCGATTATAGTGTGACAACCGATCTTTGGATTCTCACCCACCTGACATTCTTTAAAGTGTATTTTTAAAGACAGAACACGAGCTTCCGCGCATTTCACATAGCTTGTCGCACATTTATCCCTTTAATAAAATTACAACCTGTGTACAAGGCCCCCCTCTGTTCATGTGAGTAGTGTGCAGCTCCACTGAAGGTGACCTTCAATTCATTCCTGACATGCTGTTATCGAACATGTGCGTCAGTACGAGTTAGCACAACACAAGCTACTGCTTCATGTTAAATGAACAAAACATGTGCTACACAGGCGGGTTACGATTAACCTAAAAATAGCCGTGTTCAGTGCCTGTGTTCGTCTTTTGAGCATGACACGCTGAAGTTGATAGTAGCGGTTGCTCGCTAGTTAGCTGATTAGCCAGTGAGCTAACTAGCTGCATACTCAATGGAGAGCATAATGTTAGCATACCGGCTGTTTGATTAGCTATGTTGCTTTCAGCATCAGTGTCGAGTTGGACTACATGCTAATTGCTATGACCCATGGATGTGGATCTGCTCTTACGAAGGTTGCTATTTTGCTAATTAGCACATTAGTCAAGACAGCTAATTAGCATATGCTGCTAAGTGGACCCTCTTAACTTGGAGAGGCTACAAAGGAAATGGTATGGAGGAGGAGGTGGCAAACCCCGCAGACCACCACCTTGGGGTATAAGGACTTTTAAGTCACTTAACAAAGCATGAAGGTAAATGCAGCTTTAGTGTATGCTATGCAGAGACACAGACAACAAATAATTCAATAAATCACACTGAAAACAGTTAATGCATATGAATGGAGGCTATATGTAACTGCACTGATACTCTATGTATATATGATAGGTGTGATCAGTGTATTTATAATGTATGTTGGCTTTATAGAAGCAGATATGAATTTGTCAGTCTCCGGCAGTCTCACCACAGCCGCAGGGATCCTTCAGACTTGTCTTGCTAATTTCTTTGCTGTCCTGGGCTCCATCCCCGGCTTCATCCGCAAGATCAACCGGATTACAATTAGGCACTGACGCCGGGATGTCATCTGTCTTGCTCACCATGGTCGGCAGTCAGTGTGGCAACAGAAATCCCCCAGCAGCGTTGCTTGAATATGTGAGTCTGTAAAAGAAATACAAAAATCTGCTTCTCTGGCTAACGCTGGCGAGCTGGCTACATGCGAAGGGTACAAGCTTACAAAAACAAGTCTACCGAGGAAGGACAGTGCTGTACATGGTGATCACACGTGGTTTTCTCCTCCCCTCCTCTTGACCTCTTTGCCTTTGCGTTGCACTTCCCCACCCACTGTGCGTGGCGCTACGGAAAGCCATATGCGACAAATAGTTTTTTACAAACTCTACTTTACATTTTTTTGGACAGTGCAGATTTTTTTTTCCGCCCTGGAGTATAAAATATAAATAATGTTTAAGTGGGAAGACAAGAATCACAATACTGTTACTATAATTAACACCACAAACAGATATCTGACAGTTTGACCCCTATGACATCAGCTCCTGTCAATATCACCCACACTATGACAGTAGCTCAATGATAGGAAATACAACAGTGGACTGTACACAACTCTTAGTTGACCAAATAATACATAAACAGCCATGGCCGGATTAAGATGCAAGGGATCTTCTGTTTAATCCATACTATGTGGGCTTTGTACTAACTAGCACTAGATTTGCTGTATGTTATTATGATCCAACACATCAATTAAGCAAAAATGCAACATAGTGGGGCTCTTCAAGATAGGGCTTTTAGATCAGGTAATAAAGTAGAACTTAATTTAAAAGCAGTTAGTGGGTCCCTGAGGATATTTAACATACAAAATATGTATGTTATAAGGTGCAAGAGTCAGACTGGCAATGGTCCAGTAAACTGAGGTAGATTTGTGAATATCAGGCTATTTATAACACTCATCTTGTCTCACTTCTGAGGGACAATCAGAGCCAGTGCCAAGATGTTTTTGCCATAACCTCCTTATGAAAGTAAAATCCATGCCATTTGAAGGATAGCAAAGGATACCATGCCATTCTTTATACTTTCGTTTGTAACTCTGCCTCCTCCTCCCACCACTGTAAGGTGAGCACAACTTAAAAATATCCTGTTTTATATTGTCAAACAAAAAAAACTTGGAATTCAGTCTCTTAAAGGACTCACATCAACATTGTCCCCTTAAGTCCTTTTCATCAGTATATTTTCAAAAGTACAGAGAAATCCACACTCTTTGAACTTTATGTGATATAAAAGAATGTTTACAAGGTGCAGAAAACTGTATTAGGAGTCTTTTTATAAATATAGGCTCCGTCTCTCACAACAAACACAGAGAAAATTAGGTTGGCCTGAAGGCTTTCTCAAATTATCCAAGAACTTAACTTATATTATTAAGTAGTGGTAAATTGTACATATCTAAACATCCTGACATAAGTTTTATCATTCACACTGTACTAGTGTAAATGATTAATGGAAAAGACAATTATATGTGTGGAGATCTCAAATCATTTTTGGTACCAACTTTAACTATGTATTACTCCCATATAACATTATTTTTTGTTTAATAATAAACATTAATTTAAGCTCTACTGGTGGATCCAGGTGATATTTCAGACTCTAGCCAAATGAACTTTAGGCTTCTCATCCATCAAAGGCAAAATAAAGGCAAATTCATAAACTGTTTCTTTTAAATCAGGTTTTCTCAGGCAAAATTTTAAGCAACAATAAAGAGCAGGCAGCAGACTAGACAATCCCTCATTTTATTCCAATTATGTGTACAGTAGATCACTATAGGAAGCTTACACAGTATATGCGGTAATCAGTCAACAGCTTATGCTCATCCGAGGACCAAACCATACTGCAACCCAGGGCAATATCTCAATGTTGAGCAGCCTACCATGCAGCATTATTGCTTGAGACCACATAACCTGTCAAACAAGATGCTTTATGGTGCCACACGCAGTCCACTGAACAATGTCTTTACAATGCAGAATAAACTAATTTGACTTCAACCAGGACTAACCACAAAGATAACACCTGGAGACAATGCTGTTGCTGCATTTCTTATCATTATGAGGATTAGGTTTATTATAGAGGTGTCTTTTTAAAAGATGGAAGACATTCCCTGTGGGTGCGAGCAAATGATCTGCTTTCTTGCTGTTTTTAGTGATGTGAGATTTACCGCTTTATGCTCTCAGAAGTAGACAAAGCAAATCAGGCGGTGAAGATTTACTCTCTTTAGCTGAAATATTCATGAAAAGACATCTTCATTAAGGCATCACACCATTCGTCTTCACGTTCATTTTAGTGGTGGGCCTCTTTGGCTCATTAGCTCCTTTTCTCGGAGCAGGCAAACAGTATTTTGATTATTCTTCCAAGTTCTTACATTATACCAGAGTATACATCATCTATAATGTGAGATAATGCTAGGATGTTGTATGCAGGATGTTAACTCAATTATGAAAGGTGGATGGAGAGTTTTAATCTACCTGCTGCTTCATTGGGATGACGTGTGGAGTGATGAAGACATGAAGTCTAACAGTCTAAGTTCAGGATTCCTGTCGGGGAAAAAAACAGTTCTCAACAAGACAGCTTTGTATTTCATCCCCTCTGTCTCCTAAAACTTGAGGAAGAATAGTGCACACAGTCATGCTAATGGCTTACCAGCTGAGAGGTGAATGAAAACCCTCATCACATTTGCATTTTTGCTAGAAAAGAAGACAGGTTAAGTTTGTTTTTGTCTAGACAGTCTCGTGGCATAACAATATGCCCATTTGCTTAATGCTGCTTCGCATGCAGCACGTCATCCATTCCTCACTTGGATATGCCTCTTTTAAACAGAACATAGCAATTACTCATGTAAAGATTTAGTGACAATCAACAGAACTTTTGTAAAATGAAACAATCCATTAGACAATTCAGAAAAATATCAAGCAAAAGATACCGGGCTTAACTATTACAAAATACAAAGTTAAACAATCATAAAATCTATTTTAAAACCTCAAATGTCCTTTAACCAGCTGACATGACCTAGTAATAGAATATAAATATATTGATATATTGCTTTATTGGAGATATACTGCGGAAAAGTTAATGCTAAACTTCTAACCAGTAGCTGAAGAGGGCAAGAAAAGCCTCACAGCAGCTAATCACAATTAAATTCATTCCTACAGGAAAGCTCATTTCAAAGACACTGACTGCAGTTACAGATGTTGAGTCACGTCATGGCTCATGTACAGACTGACGCTGACACAACTTTGAATCAAAAATAACCGAGGTGCCACATTACATACAGTGAACTTTTATATGCTAATCCCAAAGAGTCTCATACAAGGGTCTCAGAAACAAAAGGAAACAGTACTTTACTTAAAAAATGTCTTAAGTTTCCATACTGCATTTTGTGTCCCCACCTCCTCTTTTAAAAAGCAGTAATTACTTAATGAACAACATCAAAGAAACAACATAAAAATTGTGTCCTACATCAAACGTAATCGATGAAAGTGAAACTCTTACCTTTTTTTACTGCTTTTTTTCAAGATGTATTTACTTCCTTTTACGCTAGGGGCCACCATGTGTATGTGTTTTTACAAAATGAGGCAAACACACACACACACACACCAACAGCTTTTTGCTGAGCCTGCCTTTGTGTCAATTACAGCACACAGCCACTGCCTTGGCATTTTGTCACAGCTACTTTGGGAATTTGAGTAAAATGGAGAAGAAGCATGTTGCAAATGGATCATCCCCAAAGCCCATTAGACTACGTTTCAGTTGAAATCACACCAAAACCTCTGATCATGTTCTCGTTTGTCCAGTTTTCCTGTGGTGAAAAGAAACCCCCACACAAACACCTCAAACACAAAGCTGTAGTAGTAGCAGTAGTCGTATGTGTGTGTGTTTAGTACACAAACCACACCTGAGTGAAACAAACTGTCCATCAAGACCGAACTCTATCACCTGAATGTAGCTTGTGTATACAAAGAAGTCACTACAGAGGAATAGCAGCACACGTGTGCATCGGTGTGTAGCTTTCAGTAAAACATGCACATTAAATATTGCGTAGTTTAGTCTCAAATTTGCACACAGCCAACACTGCTGCTGCCTGATCTGTCCTCTACCTCAGAGATTAAACTACACTTCAGTTTAAAGAAAACAACAGGTGAATTTTTGTTGTTCTTCCTCTTTAACAACCGCTTTATCAACAAAAAATGTGTTCTTAAGATAATCAACTAAATGTGTGCTGTGGAAGTGACAATGAGATGTGGAGACTCTCTTTAAAGCTTTGTGTGCATGTATTCTGTGTGATATCCGTGACACTGTGCATTCTCCTTTTGGATGTTTGAAATGTACTTGTTTTTATTTTTACAAAAGACATGTGGTGTGACTAATTTGTAATACATAACAAGGAGTTGTTTACATGTGCAGTTTAATAGAGTTCAAATTGTGATTTTTTTATTTCAAGTTTGCTTTTAATCACTTTAAACCATGGTTATCTTATTTGCACCCGGAAAAGCTAACTGAAGCTTAGTTAGTTTTGCTACATTAACCTGCAGTTAAACCTTGCACACGGGTCTAAAACAGTTTTAACTTTTGGCATGTTTTGTGTCAAAGTCTGCTTCCTCCTCAAATCGTGTTTCCTGAAGCGTTGCCCTCTGTCACTGGGGACAGGGCTTACGTATTAACATATGGTCAGTTGTTGCAGAGGTAACCGGCTGAGGTCACGAGTTCTGGTTAAGGTAAACAGAAATCAACGGGGGTTTTCAACCTAACATCGCAATCATGTTTTAATTGTCCTTAATAATTTCCACGGACAACTACCAGCAAATCAGATTAATATTTTTTCTAATCTATTAGTATTTTTTGTTTTGTCTTAAGTAAACTGTAACACGCTTCCTTTAAATCAGTATTTTCCTCACATAGAGGCCTCATACAGTCGTTTTTTTTCAGCTGTGACTCAGTCAGGGGCCACGCAAGCATTTGGTCACATGTTTGATTTATGGTTTCCCTCGAAAGGTCAAAGTTGGTCGGGCCACACACTAGAGCTCCTGGTCCACCTAAAAATGGCTGCTACCATGGTCAAACTCACCATCACCGTAAATCCAAAAAGGGGTTGCTTTGAGATAAGGCCCCACAGTATACTGAGCATGTGACCCCTGTGTAAACGGATTAGTTTGCTAACTTCATTTAAGACTGACTTAAAGAGACAATTACTGAGTTTTGCTTTGCAAGTTATTGAAGGCTATATTAAAGTCCATATTAAAAAAGTGTCTAGGATAAGTGTAATATAATTCAATAGCTAAAACCAGTCTCAGTATCAATTCACTCAAGGTGCAGTACAGTTAACAGCATGAACAGTCTGACAGAAGATAATCATACAGTGATAAAACTGTAGTTAAAAGCACAGGTCACAGTAGTTGCTAATCTGCCTTCGTCTCAGCAGCAGGGGGCGCTGCAGCTGAAGATACCAATCTGGCGGCTTCATCCTTGGGCTCCACTGGCCCTTCCCCACCTCCATCCTCCTCATCCTCCTTGTCCAGGCCCAACGGAGGCTGTCTTTGTGCCAAGGTGTGCCTGGAGCGAGCCCTGTGCCTCCTGGGGTGGAGGAAGAGCGCAGGGTCTGGCATGGCTGTGGGCTCTGCAGGGCCCATCACTTTCTCTATGGGCACACACTCCCGGGCACGCTCCACTCTTGAAGATGCCCGAGCACTTTTACGCTTGGGTTTAACCACTGGAGAGGAAGGGGAGGCTCCTGACGGCATCTGTGGGGAAACAGAGTTCTGCTCTGCACCATGCTGGGCCCCCTGACTGGTGGCTCTGGCGAGGAGTCCCTGCCTCTGCTGCATCCGCTGGTGGTGCAGTTTCTGCCTGGCAGCATGCAGCTGAAAGGAGAGGTAGGCTGCTGCCTCGGTTTGTTTTTGCAGCTCTGTGTTGAGGATGGTGGAGCAGTGGCTGCGGCGCTTGAGCTCCTCCAGGAAGTGGCGCTCCTTTTCCTTGAGATTGGCTCTGAGGGCTCCAACCAAAGCCCCTTTGTGACTCAGCTCCTTACGAAGCTCTCCTAAGGTACAGTCCCGCTCGGCCAGACAGTTTTCCATGTGCCGACACCTGGCATCCAGGAGCTCCTCTTCCTCCTGTAAGTCTGACACAGAGATGGACCAGAAGTACTAGTGGTAATTATATACATACCTGTAGAGGTATGTTTTTTACAGTGTAAACTGTAAAATGTACTGACATATTTAACCTGTATATACAACATACATAACCTATATAGGAGGAGTTTAACAATTTATAAAAGTGAAATAATCAGAATGCTAGTTACACAACATACAACAGCATTTAACTAAATCAACACAAATGCATTTAAACTGTAATCAGCATATGCACACAGGTAATATACAACGTGCATTAGCATAAAGTATGCAGTTTGTATTTTTTTCTTGCCTCTATAAGCAAAGCTGAGCCTTTGTTGGGCCACAATAGCTCTAATCTTCAGCACATATGAGCACAGAGTCAACACTCAGATATTGGGCAGATCATATTTAAGATACAATTCAATCTGTTGAATACTGTAGTTATGAAAGTAGTTCAAGGAACAAAGTCCGAGTATTTGGAAATCCCCAGTCTCCTCTCAAAGTCTGATGAGGATAATCTGTGAGCTAGAAAATGGTACAGACAACTGCAGCTGGAGACGACACACAAATGCAGAGGTTAAGCAATTGACGGGCTGTACTAGAGCTGGGTTATACAGCAATATGTATTCTTTATCACCATATTTTGGGACTAGTTTTTAAGATGGAGGTATCATACACAAATCTGTCGTTTACATAGTGAAAAGTAAAAATTTTTCCAAATTTTTTTTGGAGTTCTTCAAATTTTTACTTAATGCTAACCCTTCAACTTCTTCAAGGAACAGAGGAAAGGCAGCAGCTTCTCACATTACACAGCTGAACCTCGCTGATCAAAGGCATTTTTGCTTGATAATTGACTTAATCAATCAATCAATCAATCATCAATACTTGCCAGCCCAGATCACTTGATAATGTTGTTTTGAGTTGAACCCTCCTTTACTTATTAAACCAAGGCAAAGACTGCACTACAGGTACATAACACACTGTGCATACAAAGCTAGTCCTTGTGATATTAGATATTCTCACATCAAAAAAGATCACTGGCTAAATTCTATTATATCAGCTAGTGCTGACATAGGCATTGTTTTTTTTTACAAGAGATAAACACAATGAGTTAACTCCTCTCCACATGAACTTCAACCTCTCTGCCAAGGTCAGGTTAATGCCATATACTGCTTACTGTTTTTTTTTTGCTTATGTAGAGAACCTTTTGTGCTCTTTCATTCCAGTACAATTCCCCAGAGGAGGAGGAGTATGGATGAAAAGTCTGTGCAGCAACCTCAGGGCTGACTGAGCTGGGGCTTGCCAAAGGAGAAGGAGATTACATCCACAGAGGCCGGCACTGATGCCTCTACCCATAGAAATAGGTCAGGTTTGCTGGGTAAGAGAGTCCCATTGGGTGGAGGGAGCTTTGGTGAGTCCTTCAGGTGAAACTAGGTATAAAGCCTTGAATCAATATTAGCACGAAATGTAATACAGGGCTTCAAACATAGGTAAAAGCTTTGGG
>JAQQZW010000022.1:13070089-13080930 GCA_029814745.1 Zanclus cornutus | reverse complement strand
CACAGTCCGACCCTATTAAGTGTAGTGGGCCTCTGGTTTTCAGACCCAGATATAGTAAAACAAGCAAACACACAAACACAGGCTCACAAGGTAATAACAATACCAGCCACGATGTTGCAGATGGTAATAATAACTTGTAAAAGTAAACACTTTTTTATATTGGAGTGAGGAGAATGTGTTCAGGAGTCTCACTGCCTGAGGAATGAATGAATGAATGCAAATGTGCTGATTACAGCTAAACTCAGTGCACAATATTCTGCCTAGAGTTTGTTCTATCTGTGTTTAAATGGGTTCTACTGTGTCCTTTGGTTTGCTACCCACAGGTGCATTATGAATGTGATTATCTATTTGTGTCGACCCCTCCTGTCTGCTAAAGGAAGGCCACTGAGAGCCTGACAAAGAATTAAGCAGGTAGAAGCAAAGAATGAAAGAAACCTTTGGGTCCTCATTGTTTGGATATCACACCTTCATTTTATTATCTACCCATAAACCCCATGAGTCATTACAAGCTGAATACAGCATTTATCATTATGGAAACGATGTAGCGTGCATGTTGTGCTACCTGCGTTTGATTTATAAGGTTTTAATAGCAGTTTTCCGTGGTGTTCATGGTCCTTGCTAATACTCACGCAATGGAAATTTAGCTTGTCATATTTATAAAGAGTAAGCTTCATTTCAGTTTGTTTTCTTTAATTCAAAATAACACACAACAAATCACATGACTGTTCATTAAGAAGATAATGTGAAGCTGTATTTTCATATCAAATTACACAGTGCTCACCTGTTCAAGTAAACACTCTCAAGTAATTGCCAGAACATGTTCAGTGTGAAAGCATGCCTTTAGCGACTTCACTGTTTTAAGATGACAAACTGCCTTGGCCCAGAGTATGAACACCTCCTGTGTGTGTGTGTGTGTGTGTGTGTGTGCGCGCGCGCGCAGGTGTGTGAGTGCAGGTGTGAATCTCACTATAACACCTGTACGGTTAATGACAAATGTTGATGCCAGTCCCCTCCTGGAAATCTCTGCTTTCTTCTCTGTCCTTTCACCTTATGTGCAGCTTGGCAACATATCTGTTTTTAGATACACAGTGACTACACTGTTGCTTTAAAATAAAACAGGATAGAATATGTTATACCATGGCCATGAAAAATGTCTGCCTCTGAATGTTTCGGTCTGAAATTGAACAACAGGATACTTTAAACATTATTTTTAAAAACACTATAAATCAGTATACATGGTACGTTAAAAAGCAGGTAACTATGGCAGCAATAAGTCAGACCTATCCTGATATCTTTGAGTTCTTGTGATATCTGTAGTGTTTGTTATTTTCATTTTCTCAGGACACCCCATAATGCATTTTCATCACCATCTATATTCTTCCATATGCATGTTAAAGGTGTGTACATGCTAGCAATAGTATAGTTGTGTGTGCACATGTGTGTTACATGCAGGCATGTTTGTATGTGAGAGGGTTAGCGTGAGGTCAATGAATTTACTGACCAAGACATAATGGATTGTCAAGCAAGCCCTCAGTTAATATCGGCCTGAGGCTACTATCACACAGCTTAAAAGAGGTCAGCTATTACAGACACGCCATCGCTTTCCCGAAGGATGCTGTCAAAATGCCAATAGGCAAACTCACAGTGGGAGGGCGTCTTTACACAGTGACTGCCAGAATGAATGTGTCCAGGCATCACCATATCATTGTTTTTGTACTAAACAAAATAACAACTTCATGTTATTATACAATTTCACAGGCTTTGTATGAGAGAGAAATCAGGGCAACAGGAGGAGGTTTGTGAGGCTTGTTGGTCATATATATAAAAGAGGATGAGAATGAGACTGCCAGACTGTGAGCTCTGAAATTGTTCTGCTCCTACTTGCAGTCATACTACTGCTGTTATTCTTCCCTGCTAGATGCAGTCTCTGCAGTGTATTGAGTACATACTTTGTAGATAGCATTAGAGCTGTTATAGTGAACCACATTCGATACAGCCTTGCAGCAAATTTCTGCCAGAAATCTGTACAACAGTCTGACAGTTTTAATGTTAAAGTCATAATGTTGGCTGTTTTGATTTAACACAATTTTACCTGCAACAATGACAATGAACATCATAGCCATCACCACTCAAAATAACTACATTACCAACCTAAATTCCTTTACTGCAATACTATACACCCACCTTCATCCCTTGCTTGTGAAAGCCTTGTCGAATAATGTATACAGTTTTTTTTTAAATAGTGTACTGTCACAATGCTCACATAACATAGCCATTAATCGGATCATCTTGTTTAACCCATGGTCACATCTATTTAGTCTTCTGGATCCCCCCTAAAATTCAGAGTTGGATTAAAATTCATAGTCTGAGAAACTATGCGGTTTTTTGCATCACCCAAATTATTATCCAATAGTGTGAACTCAATGGTTCAGTCATGGGGAAATACTATCTCTATACTCCCTAGACCGTTATTAGTTCGCTTTTTTCCTGTGAAACCCCTGCACATGACAATTTTGTTAGAAAATCTGCCATGTTTAAGTCAGTACTGCCAAAGCAGCTCTGTGTTCTTCTTGGTCAGCACCAAGAGGAGTTTGCTGCTCTGGACAGAATATAGAGGGACTCCCCAGACACCCACCACTGCTCGCATATTATGCATTATGCAGGGTTCACCGTGTGTGTGTGTGTGTGTGTCTGTGTGTGTCTATGTGTGTGTGCTAAAATGCAGCCTAGAGACATCAAGGTCAGACTTAATTCAGAAGTTCTCTGATTTGAGCACACACATGCACGCATGCACGCACACACGCACACACACACCCAGAAATGCAGACATGCACACACTCTCAGTCCATATCCATATAGTTTCCTTCAGACAAAAAGTAAATAGAAAAATATGCTCAAATGTTAACTTTGAAGGTCTATCAGTCATTATTTCTCAGATTACATTTGCAGCATTGGCCCTGACTTTCTGCCAGACGTATGCTTCAGATTGATAAGAAAGAGATTAAAGTATTCACTTTTGGAGGTTTAGCAGCATAGCAGACTCTCCCCTGAAATAACTCAGAGAAAAACAGCTGAAAAACCCAAATAATTATAAAGAAGTTATCTTACATGAATGGCTAACAGAAAGTATTTACTGTAAGAACCCCTGTAAAGTTCAGAGACATAGAAGCTGTGTTTTGCAAGACATTTTCATTTAACTTTTGAGCTTAGCCTGCCGTGCACACAATGAAACTCGTGTACACGCAATTGGGTGGAAACAGATTTAGCTTTTTTTTTTAAACAAGGTCTACGTAATTCAGTGTGGTCCAATCATGTTTCTTTTTATAAATTTTGACAGAGCTGTCTGAATCAGGCAAACTATATCTTTGATTTCTTTGTTAAAGTCTGTTTTCTTCCTCTCACTTTGGTGCAGTAAGTGAAAGCTAATGGGTTTTTAAATGCAACCTCATCTACTTTGCAGTTTGAAGTTGCTGCTTTTCCTGCAGACTCATCTAATTTGTATTTGACTTCATAAGATAAATATGAGGCTAAAAAGCTGAGAGACAGAGGGAAAGAGAGATAAATAGACAGACAGAGAGAGAGAGAGAGAGACAGAGAGAAAGTTAGACAGAGGTTTTGTGTGAGTGCATCTCTTCACCCCATCTTCCAGATCCCTGTGGTGCCTAACTCTCCACCTCCTCTCTTCTCTGCTACTCCTCTACCTTTTCCGCTGCATCATTCCTGTCAGTTTGTCATTCTGTCTTTTCTTTCTTATCTTCCCGTGTCACCTGCTAGCCATCTGCAGAAAGACAAGCATACACACAAGTACACACTTACAGTATGCTTAGTATGCAAATTACACATACAGTGCAGTATGTTGGTAAATTTGACAACATGCACAGCAAACTTGTATTTTTAGTCTCAGTTGCTACTTTGGTGACATAATAACATGCTGCAAATATGAAATGAAAAAGTGCACAAAATGATGTACAGACATATTTCTAAAGACATCTAAACATCAGTTTTATGCTCCAAAACTAAAAGTTTCAGCCTAATGATTAATTGCTAATAATTTTGTACATAAACAGCAATTACTGGCATCCAACCTTCTCATTAGCATGAGATGCACGGATAAACAAGCTTGGTCAATATCATCAACTCTTGTATGGGATGCTCCAATTAAAAGGAGGCACTGCCTTGAAACTGACAGCTCCATTAAATCAGCACTTCACTTTTTTTTCCAAACCTATGCCCAGCATCAGACAGTACTGTCCTCAAATAGACTCAAAAGGGAACTGCATTCTCACAAGACGACATCTTCATGGTGATTTCATTTTATTTGTACATGGGTTTCCTGCCAGCCTATTTATGGAGTAGTTTTCAAACTTTGTCTGCCTGTCAGAGACACGTCAGTTGTACTTTGTTTGAGTGCTTGCTTACTGATGGCAATCATAAGATATGAATAAAGTTGCATCACTGATCCTTGATGCAGTCAAATTCCATACACACACACACACACACACACACACACACACACACACACACACACTAACCACCTGAAAGTTCAAAAATCTGTGCTTCTGTGAATGTGTGGAAAAGGCTTTCTATGAGAGATTATTGCACTTAATGAGGATCCTAAAGTTACTGCCTAAATTAGTAGCTATTTTTAGGTCCTGACAAAGATGTTGAGTAAAGGCAGCTCGGATAAAGATTTGCTGAGATGGGTGAAGAGTGGAAGTGAGGAAGAAGGGTTGAGAAAGAATTAAAGAGAAAAAATAGGAAGTTAAGGCTTAGGAAAAAAAGAGGAAAGAATGAGGGGAACGAAAGATGGATGTAAGACAGAAAAGAATGCAGGGCTAGTAGACCAATCAGTAACAAGCTGCCTCCTCTCACATGACCAAGTGGGAAACAAAAAGAATGTCTGCTGGATAAAATGCATTTGGCATAGTTTGAGGAAATCAATAAAATGTCATACAACCTTACAAAACATATGCTTAAAGCATAAGCATATGTTTAAATAATTGTAGAAGTGATAAACTTCTAGCAAATCTAGTTTGCTAACACAATCAGTTGAGGTTATTGCACCTAATGACTGAAAACCACCTGTACACAAACCTGGTTATATAACCAGGCTATATGTCTTGCCTTTACAAATAGAGAAGGACCTCAAATGCATCATTAGGAAAACAATCCATGTGCTTGGTACTGTGGGATACTATGGGCTATGAAAAACACACCAGTAATGTTCTTTCAGTTCAGAAAAAAAGGATGCTGCATTTCTTGGTTGCATTCAGAGATGCTTTGGGAATGACCTGTTATGTAGAGTTAGTCTTCATATGTTCCTACATTGGGGCACAATGTATGACTATGAAACTCTTGGACTCACAGCATTGCCTTCAGTCTGAACTTTTTATTCTCCAATTAGATAAAACTAAATATTTATTTTAAGCACACTTTTTTTCACACTGCTGAACTTAACTAAAACAAACTATCTTTAAACTGATGGGGCAGTGCAGCTGATGTAGTTTTAATTTGTTCTATAATAGTGGGCATATAAGAAACCTCTGCTGCAGACAATTCAAAAATCTTGTATTTCTCAAATCCATTCTTGAAGTAAGTGAGACTTTTTGCTCACTGGAAGACATTTACTGCTGCTGGTGTAGCTAATGCCTCATCACAAAGCACATAGTCACATCTCCTCTCAGACTGCTCTGTCCCCAGCAACAATATATTGAACAATTTAACTGGCTTTCATTGAAAATATCATATCCCATGTTATATCTAGTCCTTTATATTTAACTTGTTGCTCTTTTTTATGTGAAATCTCAAATCCTGGCCATTGGAAAACAACTTTTCAAAAATATCATTGTGTAGACAAAAACAAAAAAATAAAATAAGACTCAGACATTCCTGTGCTGGTGGTGAAAGGAAAAGACACTAGAGGTGAAAACACTGTGTTTTTATGCACTGGTCCATTTTGAAATTTTGGGCCATGTAGCTTCCATAACATGTCTTCTTTCAGATAAATGGAGAGAAATGTCTGAAATACACATTTAGGCGATTGTTTAAGTTCAGATTTCTGTTCCTTGACTATTAGGGAAATTCATACATATTTCATAGATAAAACCTAATTTGCATATTTAAATATAAAATTCCTGAAAACTTGTAATACAAAAAATAATTGTCTCTATGTAAGTAATCGACCTGGGAAGTTTAATGGTGAAATCTATTAGTTCAAATTTAACTCAATTCATCTGGAGGGTCTCCCCTATCAGTGTTGGAAAAACCATATAAGATTAGAAATTGCCTGTTTTACTCTGCCTGACTATGTTTAAACTGACACATCTAATTCAGGCCTGTAAAGATTGCCTGACAAATACAAGCTTATAAGATTACCTTGATATTGCAGCAGTCAGAGAAAAACAGCACAACTTGAGGGCTCAAACAACAATTTATCAACTCCACAGTAGCCTACAGCATGGCATTGTTTACTTTGCCTTGAAAGTGAAGGGACCCCATGTGGGGAATGTGCGCCACACACAATAACAACGCAGCCAGAACCATTCTTTCTGTATCCTTTATTTCCCCAGATGTTCACACTAAGAAACATTAGTAATAAGAATAATTTTGAGGCAGAATGATATGGTCGAAGCTGCCAGCACTGAGAAAGACATTGATTATTGGAACAGAAAGCATAAACAACAGCAGTGAAGGTGACCTATTTGAACAAGCATATTATGAAAAAACTGTCCTTCTACAATGACATGTCCCTGTTTTAGAAATACTTTGACCCAATAAAATCTTTGTCCACACTTTAAATTAGAAGAATACTGGCTCTTTTAAATAACCACGCTCATTTGCTCACTCTCCACAAACAAAAAGACACACACACGCACATAATTTTAAACAATTTATGGCGACATGTTATACAGTTGTATTTTTGTATTGCGCTGATGACATCAAATATATCTCCAAAATGTGGTATTAGTTCTTGAAGTCAGACTCTTCATGATTTTTTCATTATTACATAATTGCAGACATAATTTGAAACCTGTCTCGGTTGATGTGCTAAGCAGCCTTTTAAAAGACCAAGATGCTCAAGAAATAAAATGATCTAGATCTAGTTTGCAGACAAATATGCAATGCGTACTGCTTATAAAGATCCTCACTAATTCTGTTTAATGTCAAAATCCTGTATCAGAATGAAGCATTTTCTGTGACAGTAAATAGATTAAAAGCATATTTTACCAAAAACTCTTCTGTCTTTGGTCACAATTAAACCTCTTCTGCATGAAAAGTGGCTGACCTTAAATCCATTCCTCCAGCTCTGTATGACAACACTGTCCATCCTGATGCTCAAAAGTTTCCAGGCAAGTTTTTTAACCAAAAAATAAAAAATAAAAAAATCACTAGCTTTGCCTGGTTTTACATCTTGGAAATTGCCTCTAGTTGTCACACTAGTTCAGTGGTTCAAATAAGCCTGCTATTAGTTTGGAGAAACAGTCTACCAGTCTGGGCGTTTTAGGTGGTACTTCCGATGTTAATGTAATCGTCCTGCATAGTTTGCTAACTATTGTTGCTACATCCATGATGAAGGGCTACAACAGTGACAAAAAAATGTTTAAGATTGAACCAGATGTACTGACAACTATAAGTAGACTCACATAAATAACAACTATTAAAACTCAAATTTAAACTATGAGTGTTTTTGTGCGAATAGCACAAATCTCATGAAATCTTTCAATTTTGATTTTGGTGCTTTCATAAAGGTCCTTAATCAGATACAGTTCTGATTTTTTGCAGTGTGACCTCAAACTGAGCAGTCATACTGGAATTAATTCAACTTATGGCACTCTGTTGCCTAAATGTCTGACATCCTTGACATCCTAAAGTTCTGGATGAAAATCTGTTCTTTACACATCACGATGTCACCACTCCTGGCTCAAACTCAACATCTACACACGCCTTCGTATAGAAGGTGCTTTCCAAAAACCCATAGCTAAAAATTTGTCTCTCTTTCTCCTCACTCTCATCCTCATCATCATCTGGTCATTAATTTGCTGGCGTCCAGTGCACATCAACTTAAAAAGAAGACAGTAGAGGCTGACTTCCATGTTTACTTCTGTATGACACTGTGCTGCTTGTGGCATTGTATAACGTGTCATTATTCTTTTCCACATGCAGGTCAGTTCTGGACCATGACAGGTTAACCATGAAATCTGATATTGGACAAATTTTAATAATAATGTGAACAGCTAAAAATTAAGTAAGAGAAAAGAAAGAAAAAAGAAAGATAGAAAGAAAGAAAGAAAAAAATCTGATCTGAGCATTATATCTGAATTGGGCACTATGGGTTGCAGTTTGAATGTAGTGAAAAATGTTAAGTTATCAACTCTAAGCAGCTGCTACTATAGCATCCTTGTGGAGTGAAAATGACATTGGCAGGATGGATACATCACAACAAAACCAACACCCCACCTCTATCCACTGTGTAGTTTTTTTCCCAACTTCAAGGAAGTCTGTCCTGGATGCTATCAGAGATCTGAGTAACATTAGTAGCTCTGTCACCAAATAGATTCTGCTTTATAAATGTTTATCTGTGTAATTAGGATAACAAACTGGAAAAATGGTGCATAAGCTAGCATGTTATGCGTGTAGAGTATCATTAGAGGCAGTTTGTGTGAACACATTGTTCACACCACTGTAGTTCTGTGTCAGTCTGAGCAACGTGTAGAATAATTAACCCACAACAGTGTTCAAGCCATGCACACACATGAAAGTGTGTACTGTAAGTGGCTCTACATGTTGTTTGTGTGTGTGTGTGTCTGTGTGTGTGTGTGTGCGCACTGGCTTTTGTGTGACCATTTCTACGCATATTCACATATTTGGGATCGCTGATGTGCAATTCAGATGACTAATTTGCCAGCTGGCTTCTCTCGTCCCTGAGCCAATTCACCGACAATGATTGACATTTAACACCAGTGTGACTGCACGATTGGTCACTTCACAGCTTGGGAATTGGCCATTGCCCACATAAGACCAATGATGATCGGCATTTGTGCACCAACACACAAACGCATTGGCTGGTTATGATGTTCTTTCACTAAAGTCATAAAGGGTAACTTTAATAAACTGAGAGAAGTATTCAAATTTGTCTAGAGAGTGGAAAAAAATGTTGTAGCATCAAAACCAAATCAAAATCAATTGTTTAAAGGTTAGATCAGAATCAGCATCTTTAGAATATTAATAACACACCTTCTACGTGATGTTACACATACAGAAAAGGGTTACTCGTACACTTTTTACTAAAAGGGTGACTCATAACCTTTTTACTTGTTATTGAGTTTGTTAAGCTGTGTTTTTCCCACCCTGTCCTGCTGATCTCATAAGGTTATTTGTTTATCATTTCTTCTTGAGACAGAGGCAGGAAACTCTTTCGGTCAACATGATTTAGGCAGACGTTGTGGCTGTGTGACACACACAATTTTTACATCCTGGGGCCTGCTAACAACAATTTGATATTCACTTTTCATTCAGTAATATTTTTATTAATGTGGGACACACGTACAAGTCGTAGCACAGATCAACATGTGGCTAGACTTATTTCTCTGGGATTGATACATACTGTTTTAACTGTGTAGATTCTCATGAAATCAAAATTGACAAACAACCTTAATATGTAAGAAGTACATTGATCTTAAGGATATAAAAAATATCTGAACATTTTTTCACACTCCAGAAGGCATAAATCGTCATCTGAGCATGTGGCTCAATATCATATGGATTGAAGCTATATGTTGCCAGCAAATGTGACAAATGTTTAGTGACAAGTATGGAATATATAATACAGTCTGTGCTGCTGGGAGGCAAACAGGCTACTGCCATGTGTATCTGTGTATATGTGCATGTCTGTGTGTGTGTGTGTGTATGTGTGTGTGGCGTTAAACATACGCGGCAATTTTTTGCATAAGCCATACAGTGCAACAGTAATGACAATGAATCCGTTAGTTTAATGCAATTAAAAGGCACAGCAAACAGTCCACTCACCTTTTTTTTAATTGAGACAGTTAGAAAGCAACAGAGAAGACAGCAGAGGCAGCCCTGAGGAGAAAGTTGTGGTGAGATTCAATCTTAAACCAATTAGGGCACACAGGCAGCAGGCCTAATACTGTTATGTGACTCCTGGGAGCAAAATATTTTGTCAGCAGAGCCTTCAAACCTTAACCTAGGAAGTGTTAGTGTCAAGCTCAGCGTGTTGAGCAGTGGCACTTTGTTATGTCAACTTTTCATAACCTCCTGTCTTGGCTGTCCCCTTGTGCTGTCGTAATATTGGATGGAATGGAGCCTATTAATGCAACTCGGTAGTTTCCCCTCTCCTCCGTAATGAATTACTCCATGTAAGCCACGACTCTGTGTTACTATCCTTTTGTCTCCTCTTTCCTTTCTTGTGCTGCATTCCTGTCACAGCACTTACAAATTTCCAACTTGTAAATTTCAACCTCCAAGTGGCAATTATAAGTCTCCTAGTTCTAATCTGCAAGAACAAAGCAAATTTCAAAAGAAAAAAGAGTTTGAGATAAATGTAAGTCCAACCAATTTCATTTGTTATAGAGCTTTTTTTACTTTCAGACAGAGCCAGGCCAGCTCTTTCCTACCTTTGTGCTAAGCTAACGTTAGAGTGGTGGTCCTAATGACAAGTTAGCATACAGACATGAGCGGGGTATCGATCTTCCCAATAAATTCTCAACAAGAAAGTGCAACTAGTCTTTTAAGGTTAGGGAAAGACTGTTATCTTGGGTTATTATCACAGAAACATTGAGGGATTCCCTACAATATATGTGCAGAACAAGAATGAAGCATCA
>JAQQZW010000022.1:12548774-12560222 GCA_029814745.1 Zanclus cornutus | reverse complement strand
ACCAAATAACAAGTTTACAGTTGCTGCTTGTCTTTTGTGCCGTTGTTCCTCTTTTCCCTCCTGCTCCACTCAGGAAATTCTGTCCTCGGGTGTTTATAGTGTGTTATATCATGATCACACCCACTTCTACTGACTGGAACGTCAACACATCAAACACATGCACTCACAAGTACATAAAGTCAATTGGACAAATTCTCAGTTGTGTACATACTCAAATATGTAGGACAGCAACGAGCAAGGTAGGATGCAACAAACAAAAACACACATACTGGACACAAACAAAAGCAGAATAACAGAAAATATATTTTTTTTAATGTTTTTTTATTAATTAACATTTGTACACAATAAATACAAACTTTGTTTTTTTTGTACAGCCAATAATAATATGCAGAAAGACTTTTGCACCTGTTCTCATTATTGTCACCATGGCAAGAGTCTGTGAAGACAGAGAGGGCTAGTTTTTCCACCACATTGTTAATAGCAGCATGCTGTGCAGCTGCTCCAAATCGAAGGATGAAAAGTAAAAAAATTATATGATCTATAAAACCCAAAAAAACAGGCCCATACCACATAATTAAACACTGTAGCGGACCAGAGAGACTGTTGAAAAGGGAAAATAATCATTTTCAAAATGGCAACTGGCAACAAAATCCATAAATCTTATATTTGACAGTCTGAGCATTTATGGCGGGAAGTTCTGTGGGACGCTGCTGTAAACCATAAACTTCAAAACAAGTTTAAAAACTATAGTAAATAAGATCTGAGAGAGTTTAAGGACAGGCTGCTGTTCAAGTAGATGCCAGCAGAGGAGCAGAGGTTTAGATCTGGAACTGTAACTAATTCCAGCATGTTTAACTTTGTTAGGCGTTGAT
This sequence comes from Zanclus cornutus, assembly GCA_029814745.1. Taxonomy (NCBI): domain Eukaryota; kingdom Metazoa; phylum Chordata; class Actinopteri; order Acanthuriformes; family Zanclidae; genus Zanclus; species Zanclus cornutus. Next base: position 12,559,350 of record JAQQZW010000022.1, on the reverse strand, counting down.
GCTACACAAAACATGGTTTCTAAAAGCCGATGCAAAAAAAGAGAATGATTTTTGTTTTAGTATCTTATTTATTTCTTGCATCACTTTTCTCAATCTGAAATAATTTACCTCCACCTTGCAATGAGGGAACCAATCAATTTGATACCAGATCAGGATGTCAGAGGGCTTCCTTTCTCTTTTTACATGAAGCCAAAAGCTGTGCCCCAATTCCATATTACATATTAATACTAGACATTATGTACTGTATCATAACCTTCATACGTCACACTGTTTTTGCAGTTAGTGTACAAGAAATTACTGAACTTTACAGTTGTGTACCAAAAGGAATTGTGTCATATAATGCAACTTTGGAGCAGGACTGATAATATCCTGAACAAAGAGAAAGCATATTTCTGGAGCTGTCTCACGACAAGGCACAATTATTATAAATTGTTTCCTGCTGTGAGGAGCTCCAGCATATGTGTTGCATCTTGAGACAATATGTCCATCAATACCACACTCAAAAATCATGCAAATTTAGTAGCCATGTTTGAGTTTTATTTTGGAATCTTTTGAGTGTGAACACTCTATTAAAATCACACCCTGGTTGAATGAAATATGCAGGAAGGAACCAGGAACACATCTTTACATCCTCAGAGTCAAACACTCCTCCCTCCTTCGAACAATCACACACACAAACAGCCAGGCCTTTCGCATGACCAAAAAACCACATTCTCTCCCAGTCGTCATCTAAAACATTCGTTTCTGTGTTTTTTTTTGTTTTTGTTTTTGTAAGTTAAGGAAAATACCAATTACATTGTCCACAATTATTTCTCCAACTCTTTGGAAGAGAGGAGACTAATAAAAAAAAAATATCAGTCACACTGAGATAAAGAGGATCCACCACCGAATCAGAATGAAAAGAATAACTCTTTTCCATCTATTCTGATGCTGTATTAAGGTACTGCTACTTTCCAGGGAAGGTACGAATAAATAAAAGTGCTACACTGCCCTTTAGGCAAGGAGTTCTTAAAAAGGCTTGAAGGGTATTTAAGGGGGAAGATTTATTTACTTTGAGTAAAAAAACACAAAAGAATTGTACTTAGCTCCACTTGAATGTCATTTGCTAGTTCTGTCCATTTAGTATTATGCATTTGTTTTATACATCTCTTATATCAAATTGGAAATGTTTAAAGTTAATTTGCTTTTATGGATGTTTTCTCTGCTGTATTAAAAAAAACAGACTCAAATAGTGATGTGATGAAGCTGCTTGATAAGAAAACAGAGCAAAGAAATACCTGGGAGTGTAATGAATGTCAACTAAACAAGGATATACTGTGTGTTATAGCAGAACGTTATCAATGTGAGAGGAGATATGATCTGTTGGGAGGAAAGCTATACAGTTCATTCTGTGACTAATAAAAACTCCTGACCCCAAATATGATCAGTGTCTACTGTATATCATCTCAAATAAAACTTTTCTTTGTCACCACGTAGTGAATACCAACAATATCAGTTCCTTAGAAAGCATCACTGGCCTCCTCCTGAACCAAGCAGTCATACAAACACACAGAGGGTTACAGAATGAGAGAAGATATTGCAATGTGTGCGTAATATAATGCAACTGTATGTGTGTATATGATAACCACAGATTCACACTGACTGCCCATGAACAGACATTAGAGAAAAGAGGGAGAGAAAGAAAGGATGGAAGGAGAGATGGAGAAAAGAACAGAAGGGAGGATCCAGCCTCCTTTTTCTCTCTTGTTCCTTCATCCTCTCCTTCCCTCTCCTTCCCTCTCCTCTTTAGTCTCTCCTTCATACTGTATTTACAATGCCCTTTCATTATAAGATGAGGATAAAACTTCCACTACATATCAGACTTGGTATTCCATTCAGCTGAGTTAGTCTATATGAAACGCTGTGCATAACATTCCTATGACAACAGTAATGTACTGTACTAAAACACATTGAATACATATGATGATAATGACTATATATGGCGAATGAAGGGCTGGTGAAGGGGGACACTGCGCCCACACACCACCCAGTTTCTCTGTCCATTTACTTAAACCCCAACTGCAATCCAAATCATGACACGTTTGGCAAGTTTTATAGTTATTCATTCCCATCAAGCTTACTTTTTATGGAGCCCAAACCCCGACACTTAAACTTCAGTAAAAGGTATAAGATAAGTCAAAAAAATAACTTATCAGTTAAATCAAAACTAAAATATTTCACTTGCTCAATTTATTTTTAACTAATTTATTTTGGCAGACATTCAATCATTTAACTAGTCCCCATTTTCCTACGACACAGGAGTGTGTGGCTGGCTAGCTTACCTAAAAACACTGGCGGCTAAACATAGTAAGCACAAGCCTTATTTGCTAGCAACTAAGCTATACCAGCTACTGCACATAATGCTAATTAGCAACATACTATACTGTAGCATTAGTGTTTAAACTCTTGTAACAGTAGCTAAAGCATTTTACTTGTAAATTTGTTACTTGTTATGCTATGCATTCCTCTTGTCTTCAAGAGGACCATAATGAAAACAAATCTTGGACTTCATTGTTTCATCAAAATTTTGTAGACGTGTGTGATTTAATGTCGCTTCTTTCAAAATGTCAAACTAAATTAAAAACTTACGAGCTAGCTAGCTAGCTTTGGTATTGTTAGATTACCAACTAAAATGTTTAAGCTGCTTTTAGCTTCACAGTGCTGCTACAGCAGTGTGCATTACATTATGTTAATGATTAATATAACTAAGTGTTTTAGGTTCAGCTAACTAGCTAACCAACAAGGATGGTGCTCAGTGTGTTTAGCTACCAGTGTTTTCAGTTAAGCTAGCTCGCCACATAGCTCATTCCACTGCTTCAAATGTCAGCAATTTTGCCCATTGTCACACATATGTTATTTGTATAAAAAAGGTTGAAAATGTGTTGCAGAAGGGAAATGTTGCATGGGGAAAATAGATGAATAATTCAATGTTTAAGCAACTATAAAGTTTTGCATTTTTTAATTCCAATTAAATGTACTAACAATATTAATATGTATTCAGTTATATTTTCGGCTTGTCTTATAACCCCTAACTACATTGGTCAGTTTCAGTGCTCAATAATTTTGTCATGTTTCATTTTAATTTGTTAGCAAGTGAGTGGAAACAGTGAAAGTTCTTCAACATAGCAGAATGATCTTCCTGTGCAGAGAGAAACTGCCATACAATATTTCTAAGTAAGCTTAACAAGTTACAGCAAAAATTGCCAAACCCCATGAACTTTCCCTCACACTCTCCCTCTCTGAACATTCTTCCTCCTCTTCCTCTTCTTCAGTGTGCTTGGGTTCTCTGCCCGTTGAGGTGAAGTTTTAAGGCAAGAATGGAAGGACGGGGGAGAGCAGAGAGGAATGTGGGAGCAGCTACTGCTGAACTTCATTAGGAAGCTAATATGGAGATTAATTGGATACTTTGTCTTTATTCCCTCTCTCTGCTCTCCTCCTTAACTTGATGAGGAGAGAAGATGCGGAGTGGCCGGGGTTGTTGGACGTGGTTCAGTTCGGTTTTACTTCACATCACTTTATTTAAGCTGACTTCAGTTCAGAGCAGTTCAGTTCCCCAGCCTGTAGGGTAAGTATGTCTTTCATCTGTTTTTACTTTTTATGTCTCTATAACCGCCTTGCCAGCTCGTCTGTCACACCAGTGTGATCTCCACCTCCTCCGTCTTTTCGCTCTTCTCCTGCTGTCGGCGGGAGTGCTGTTTGGGTGGAGGAGGAGCAGCTCGCACCTTCGAGAAAACATAGTAAATGTAAATTTAAGAAAAAGGCTGAGAAGTGAGAAAAACTAGGCAATAACAAAGATGCCCTACTTTTGCTCATTTGACAAACAGCATAATGTTAATTTCCTGCTGTGGGACACAATCCTTTCATCGAAAAAAAAGTAAAGAATATTTATTCTCTACTTGTAGAACTTTTTTTAAAGGACTGCAACTAACATTGTTTTCCTTCTCAATTAAGCTGCTTGGTCCATAAAATGTAAGACAATGAAGACGGATGCCTTTTATAATCCTGAAGTCCAAGGTGGCATCTTCAAATTGCTCTTTTTGTCTAACCAAAACCCAAAGACATTCATTCATTCATCCCATTAGACAAGACAACATAAGAAAAGATAAACATACAATGAAAAACAAGGAACTTGGGACTGTTTGGCTGTTTAGAGCTGCCTTAAACGATAAATAGTTTATCAAAAAAAGTTGCCAACTCATTTTATGAATTGATTTATTAATTCAGTAACTAATTATTTCAAGTGCTAAAGCTACAGTAATCCACCGAAATAAATTGACAAAACTCTGTACTGACAACAATCAAAATGGTTTTTTTCATTTTATGAGAGTCTTCTTAATAGTAAAAAATCTTCCATTAAAATAAAGGGATGATCTGGCCTTGTGGCAACCTGACAAAACACAAAATAAAGGCCTAGAGGACCTCGCAGGAAACAAGTCTGTCATACATTTCAGGAAATATATTATGATAACAAACTGCAACATGTGTAGAAGTCACAAATTCTTATGTGTCTACCTTCTTAGACAAAAGAAATCTTTCCAAAATCCAGTCTGTCAGAGAACTTCAATTTTGATTCAAATTTTTTTACACTAGTTAAGATGACTTTGCCTTGTGAGTCTGAAAAAGGAACTGTAAATAAAACATTGTTGGACCAATAAAACTTCTAATTATAGTTTTATAATGACAGCAAAAAGTTAAAAAGCAAACATCCTACACACAAAACACACTTATTGATTAAATACAGCATTATACTAACAGGTCGTAGTTTGCCTGGGCCTCCTTCAGGGGTGAATCTCAGCGGCTGAGGAAATCCTGGAGACACTGGACTCCTGCCAGAGCTTGGATCTACAGAAAGACAGCGAGAGAGAGACATGTATTAATACTTACAGTAAAAAAGCCACAGTGACCTCTTACATGTGTCTATACGTGTCTTACTGTGGGTGGATAGCGGTCCCTTGTGTGATGAGGCAGGTGGTGGAGGCTTGTGCTCCCAATTGAGTGCGGTGGAGGGTGAGCGTGGGAGAGGAGGCGGGGTGGAGGTCTCGGGGCTGGTGAAAGGGCTGACGGGAGGCTGGTCATACAGTGGAAGAGGTGGCAAAGATGATGGCAGCTTCAGAGAAGGTGAAATCTAGGGAAAAGTACAGAGATATACATCAACTGGAAATTTGTTGCTCACATGTGATCCTGGTAAAATAAGTAGTGACTGGACCATGATCTAACTTTAATGAACTCCACAGCTAAATCAAAGTCACAGATTAACAGTTTTGAATGAAGCTACAATAGAGGTATCAAAAAAACAATATGCATCCATATGTATGTTGAATCAAAACATATGTGATATAGGGATAACAGGTTGAAACTACCTGTGCACCTAGTATCTAAGAAGCTTCTAATTTCTGGATCTTTAAACCTACATTTTGGCCACTTGGAGTCAGCGCACAAGCCATAAACCCAATATTCTCATATTGTCATCTTATGAAGTCAGTATGGATAACAAACTAGCAAGACGTTGCATAGCTACACGTCCAGGACCACAATACAACATCAGCATTCCTTTGGTGTTGTTTCTGTCTACCTGATGAAGGGAAGGCCAGTATTCATTCTCTTTTAGTACTGTTGTTGGACTTAACCAGCTCCTGAGGGAAATATCTGTCTCTTTAGCTGCTAAATGCCCCATCATGTTCACCTGCTAGTTGTCGACTGTGTATGTCTGCTGTTTGCTGCTGAACAGGTAGTCTACAGTGTGTTTCTGGAGCTTTTTCACTAAAATCAGGTGCCTCATGAATTCGAAAATAATGCTATGAGAGTTGTGAGAGTGAACAGTTAAGTTGCAGGCTGTTAAACCAATAAATCTAACTAAAAGATGCTAAAAATGCTCCATAGAACTGTGGGGAACTGCAGAGTAGAGTGCTACTTCTCTGTGGGTCTGTCATAATAAGCAGCCCCTTTTACATTATAGTCATTTTATCCATTGTTAATGTAAAATATTGATTAGAGCAGCTAGGAGTACTGTAAGAAATACTTTAAAGAGGTATTGCTGGTTTTCTCATTTTTAAGCATGACTTGCTACTACTTACAACTTGACTGTTTCTGTGGAAGCAATCAAGGTGATTTAGATTTTTTTTTAACCAATCTTTTCCACATTTAACTTACAAGAAGTTAAGAGCTGCTGTGGCATTTGTTATGTCTACAGGCTTCTAGGAAGGGAGAGGCTGTATCCTTCCTGTTGCTGAACTTCTAATAGGGCAGCAGTCAGTGCCACAGATAAGACCACTTTCTGTGATTGCAGTGCAGGCTTTTTTATCAGAGCCCCGCAGGAACACAGCAGTTGTGATCCACTGTTTGTGAACTCTGCCCTGCTGATAGATCTACTGGACATCAGCCAGCAGGGGAGGGGAGAGGGGGGAGAAATGGCACAGCAGACTACACGCTATCCTTGGTATTTCTGCCCTGAGGAATTACTGATAAGACCACATTTCTAGCTCCTCCAGAGTGATGCACTGACTGTCTGTGTGTTACCTAAGTAGGAAAATGTTTCCATTTGAAATCTTATATTCTGTGTTTTTCCACAAAGTTACATGTACCACAATTGCTTGTCACCTACCCCTAACTTAATATTTGTTATCTGTGAAACTCATCCCTGTGTCTTCATGCATCAGCATACCTGCATGTCCCCCGTCCCTCCTCCACTGGTCTCCCCATTTTCAGTGAAATCTTCTACCAGCACAGAGGGGAAGACGCCCACCCGTCCATTGAGCTCGCCCTCCCAGAAGCCGTCGTCTGTCTGAGTGTCACGGCTCAACAGGCGAATCACCGCTCCCTCAGAAAAGGAGAGTTCCTCATCCGCCTGGCCCTCGTAATCATAAAGTGCGCGGACATAAACCACTAGCAATAGAAAGAAAGACAAAGAGAGAAAGTACTAAGAGATACACAGAGTGAATAACTGATTCTTGTGCATATAGTTCTGGGTCCGTCTGGCTCTCAATGTCATAAAGAGAATGGTACACATACTGGAGAGAGGAAGATATAGAAAAGACAGAAAACAAAACTGTAGGAATACGACGCCTGAATGTCCACATGTGCTTGGTACAAGTATTTAGAAAGACACACAGAACTAAAAAGAGAGAGTAGAGGAAGAAAGACAGTTGCAAGACAAAGAAGAAAGAATAATTTAGTGTTGTTTTCATGGGGTTGTTTTACCCTCTTGTTTTGGCACGCAGTGAAAAAATGTTTGACCAATCAGGTACTATGAACATGACACACGTGTTTTTCTTATTATCTAGAGTTTTCTAATATGAACTCCATGTCCGGAGAATCAGGTCTGGACATTTTCCAAAGTTTCTCTTTCACACATAGCACCCATCAGGAGATTGTCAGCGTCAGACATGTACTTCTTACCTAACGGAAATACTGGCACCTGTGTAGAGCATGCAGGAAGAGGAGGAGGACTCATATGTAATGATGATTGCTTTTGTCTTGATATCAATACAATGTATGTATTTGGACGAATCCACAATATCAATAAAAGAGTGGAAAGCACTAAACCGGCAAGCAAAAAGAGAATGAAACTGCTACACTTGTGCAGCGTCATCAAAACGTTCATTTTTATGCTGTGAATTTTCCAGACAACTATCTGCTCTAAACACACATGGGCTCATTCGGATAGTACAAAGTCAAGGGAGCTGGCAGGGTAAAGTCTGGTTAATGTCTGATTTAACTGATTTGGATATTTGTGTTCACATGTACAGCTTCTCTGGGCAACGGCTAGATAAGTAAAGGGTTGCAGTGCATGTGTGAAAGGGATTAAAGGTGATTAAGTGAGATATCATTTGCACTGTCAATAAGATAGGTGCAGCCCAACAAGCCTTGTCAACATTAGTGAAAGCAGAGTAGGCGTGTCCACCTTACTATGAACCTGTCTTTACACTCTCTTCAACACCCAAAGCGTGTGTCAATACAGTCAACAGAAAAAAAGAGAAAGGGCAAAATGAGATATAATGTTTTTAATAAAGCTCAACTCTTGTCTTTTTTATAAAACTGTAACTTTAGCCACTGCTGTTTTTGTTGTCTTATTGAACAATTTTTTTTACAAATGCCTAGTCCTTCTTTCTGTACCAGGGGGGCACTGGAATAGCAATGGAAATGGAAATGCAAGAAAAAAATGGCTAAATGGAAATGCATGCAAGGAAAGGAAATCCAGAGGGACAAAGCTTGTGAATCATGATCTTGGGTAGGACAAGAAAAGAACTTTTTACTGAACATTATTTTACTTAATGCTGTTTTGATTTTACACTTTTGTCGGTAACTGCAACCATGGAAATACTTTTACCTTATTATACCCAGCCCACACTTGCTCATTCTATTAACACCTTGCTTTGCAAAATGAGTGTTGTTTACAGCTGGATTCTAAGACACTCCAGTGTAGCAGTAAAGAGAAAAATGCCTTAATCAGTGGCACATAATAACCTCACTTTTGGAGGAAAAAAACTCATTTACATCGGTACAGCTGGAACTAGCTTGCTTTACTCATACTCTTGGCATGCAGTTTAATTATTTCAAAGAATAATTTGCAGCTTGCTTGGTTTACGGTGTACTTACTGTTTGTGTCTCCGTTGATGCAGTTGGTGTGTAGCTCTGGCTCGGTGGAATTGGACGAGGTGTGTGATCGAGCATCGAGGGTAGCCAGAGATTGGAGCATGCTCAGCAGACTGTTGGAGGTCGGGAACTGCAGGTATTTCTCTGGGACATAACCCACTTGGCCTGTCTTATTGCGAGCCTGGAAAAAACACACACAAACACAAACACCCAAAAACATAGATGGCAGGAGAAAATTAAACACCAATAAACCACAAAAGGCTGTAAAATCAAATAGATAAACATATTGCAAATCTGTGTGTGTTTGTGCACCTTGACCCAGTCCTCCATGTCTCCATCCTCAATGACCTCCAACATCTCCTGCTCATCTATAGTTAACTCATCAGGCTGAGAGGCCTGCAGGAGAGACACACCGACAGTGTTATAGACAGAAAGAGGGATGGGAAAGAAAAAGGGGTTAACCTGAAAATAAAGAAAATAAGAAATGACGCAGAGAGGGAAAGAATCAGTTGTACTCTTGGTGATAAATTTAGCCATTAAATTATGTAGAAATCATGTATCTTGTTTTCAATTGCTCTGATTCATTCTTTCTGTGGATGAGACATGCATACAGTATAGCAAAAATACTCCACACAAGACCGAGCCTGTCATTAATATTTTAGTTTAAATTAATCAATTAATCAATATTTAAAATGCTAAAAATGTCATGGTTATTAATTATTCATCAGCATTTCACAGTTCCGATAAATGCAACACTTACATTTAATTGGTCTCAGTGCGTACATGGATGCACGCGATTTTGGTTGATATTGTGTGTTGTTGTTGCGCAGCTAGCTACAGACAGTTGATATGTGTCTGTGTGATTATGTAACTGCAGAGCTCTGTGTGTGTGTGTGTGTTTGCTGGTTTATACCTTGTATGAGTACAGGACTTTGCAAGTTAGTGGGTAGTTTCGGAGGGTTCCTGAAGGACTGGAGCTGCTGTCGTCAAAAACCTCCATATTCTCTTCACACTCTTCTCCCTCCTCACGTTCCAAGTCCACTGTGCCCTTTAACACACAAACACAGCCACTTAAAAGTCAAAACCTCTGATAACTGCAAGGACAAATACAAAAAGATCTATTCACCTTGACCCTCCAGAGATATTTCTTTCTGATGTCAATCACATATTGAAAAAACAAACATATGACAGTCAAAACACTCATACAAGCACAAATAAAAACAAATTTCTACACATGCTCCTGGCTCTAACTCCTGATGCAGCAACGTGACGTCCAGCTAATTGACTTATTATGTTGTTTGTCTGTCTCTGCCTGTGTTGGCTGGTGTCTTTTTGTTGTTTCCCATTAACTTTGTTGTTCACCACCTCTGCCTTTTAGGCTTTTGCTGTGTTATTATCCCAACTTCTACTTCACCACCTCCTGTGCAATTGTTAAAAATGTGCAAGCTCTATCCTTTAAAAAAGAAAGACTTTCACTTCTCACATTTAAACCCCTCTTCTTGTGTGTTTGCATTCTCTCTGTGCTAGTGCCACAATTTAATCTATAGCGAAGCTTACCTTTGCTTCCTGCCTGGGTTTCTGTGTCCTCAGTGTCCTCAATGTGGCTACTATAGCTTTTAGAAACAGGTGTAGGAGGACCAATGCTTCATATGAACCAGCCCCTCCCTCTTTTGTTCCCTGAGAATTTCACTGGATTATATGAAGGTCATGTGATCTAGCTGGTAGAAAGATCCATCACACACAGCAAGTTGAGCTGGCCATAACAATAGTGTGTGTGTGTGTGTGTGTGTGTGTGTGTGTGTGTGTGTGTGTGTGTGTTTATCCATTCCTAAGTCATTGTGTTTAGTCATCAGATTTCTGTTGACATGGTAAACTCTGCACCAGTGCAGAACAAAACAGATGTGTGCTTTGTGTATGAGCTGAGTTCCCAAGGTGGTCTCCTACA
>JAQQZW010000022.1:11632138-11642893 GCA_029814745.1 Zanclus cornutus | reverse complement strand
CCCCTGTTCAGACTAATAATGAAAAAGATTTGAGTCATTAGCACAGATTTCCAATGTTTTCAACATTTTTAAAGTCAGTTTAAACACACTGTGACTGTTTACTCACATTTCATCAATAGTGTCAAGAACATGCAGTTTGTATGCTGAAGTGTCTCCCTCCCAAAGCTTCCAAAGAGAAGCCATAGAGCCACACACCATCTATTGATCTGGGAAGGAGACGGCACCAGGGAGAACATTCACTCACTGCACTTAAATAGGCGCAGTCTGTCACTCTAACACACACACAAACATGCTTGCAGACATACAAAATGTCTCACGTTTGATTAAACAAGGATGCACAACCTATGGATGTATATATGTAGGCAAGTAAACTGTAACCTTAACACAGACCATGCATAATCAAACATGTGTGCAAAAAAAATGAAAAACAAATTTCTCTTAATCTCCTCTGTCTCCCTCCCTTTTTATCCATCCATCATTCTTCCCTGCATATTCCCCTGTGTTTAATTACTAGCAGTCTTTTATTGCAAAGCTCTGAAAAGAAGGAGCAGAATTAATTTCCATCATTTCACCAATTAAATGACATGAAGCAGCTCTTGTTTTAATCAAGGGTAAATTAACGTGACACTAGCAAGCACTACACAGCTCCATGTCAACTCGCACTGGAATAGACCCTGTTTGTGTGTGCATATACAGTATGTGTGAGTGTGTACACCCCTTCTGTGTGATAAAGTGCACCCATTTAATTGTGTGTGAGTGTGTTTGCAAGTGCAGATACATCCCAAACCCGGTGGTGATGTGTAAATTACTCTCCTACTGCGTGGGATTGGCTTTTCATGTCTTACAAGTAATCTTTTATTACCATGATATCTGAAAGCAACACACACACAAAAGTACACATACTATTCCTGCTCTCTCTGCTCTGCCCTCAACTGCTTATCTCTCTTCTCTTCTGTCATCTGCTCCCTTCTATCCCATGGCTTGCATTTCTACATCTTTCCTTCCCCTTCTCGCTCTGTTTCCCTGTTCTGTCTCCTCACCATGTCTTTGATCTCCTCTCAATACCATGCAGGTGTACAATCCACTAAAAATCAATTTAAAGACTTGCCGCTTTGAGACATCTTGAGCTGCTCAGATGTTTTGCCACAAGATGTCGTTTAACCTCCCTCGTTCAAATTTGTCTCAATTTTAAACAACAAGGAGGTACGGCCTCAACAGACAGCTGTGGTGTGAAGTGGGACACTGCAGGGGTCTGACCTCTGTTAAACGATCAGTTCAGGGTCTCCGTTCTCATACATCACACTCTGACAAAATGCAAGCAGCTGGATTCAGAGGACACAGTGACAGAGAGTACGGGAGATGGGAGGGGAAGGAACAGACTGAAAAGGAAGGAAAAGGAGTGTTAAGGATAAGGGCGACAAAACAAGAGCGTTATGGGGCATGAAAGGGCAGTGGGGTCGTACAATTTCAGCTGTTTGGGCTCTGAAATGTCAATGAGAATTATCAATTAGCCGTTCTTCTAACAGTACTGAATGTGTTTAGTGGCACTTTCAGTATGACCAAAAAACCTGGCATACAGTTGACAATTCCTGACAGTCACACACACATATATAGATGCACCCACGCATGCACATAGCCATTCACATAAACACATGCGCATGCGCCACATATCACCCCAGCTGCTATGCTGGATTCATCCAAATAAGGTAGGGGATATTTCCATGGCAACAGCAGGCAGAAGGGGTGCAGACTTGTGCTGGATGATCTCCAGAGAGACTGCTTTTGGACTTTTTATTCAAACAATTCTCTTTCAATTCATTCAACATTATAGTCATTTTTGCAGCACCTGTTAAAATATGTGCCGCTTTTGAGAACAAGAGACTCAAGCTCTGGTTACATATTGGCTGCCATGGAAGTACGACTACGCTGCTTGAACTGTAAGGCTGCAAACTCCATGTTCACTTCATCAAGGACATGCACAGTGGAGAGAATGTTTCCATGAAAGCTGTTGCAAAACAGCTGCATGTGAGAAAATACAGCCATATAACAGTTAAAAGGCAGATAGTGCTTAAGAGAGACATATATGGTCCATCCGCCATGGTCTGGATGAAAATTTATATCGAGGGATGGTGGATTTTGAGTGAACGTGAGTGTGAATATAAGAAGGTAAATGGCATCTTAAGCTCCTGCTGCCTGACCCAATAAGCCACACATCCATACATTCACTCCACAAACTAACTACTGTAGACTGTAGATTTGTCCTGTACAGCGTGTAAACACACATGCACACAAACACACACAAACACACTCAATCTGCAATCTTTCTGTAATATGTCATTTAGAGGAAATACCATTTGTGGAGATTTTTAGATTAACATGTCAGACAACATATGTTCATTATTGCTCCAGGGCTGTATCAAAGAGACCATTAAAAAACTGTTTGCGTGTTTGGACAAATAATATGTATTTCACAGGGTGGTTCTTATGCATAGTTGCAAAATATGGGAGGAGGGAATGTAAAATTTTACAAGTGGTTGCTGAAATAGATGTATTTGTGTCTGTCACTGATACGACATCATCTGAATTTGAGAAAGGAGGAGGCTGTTGATCAATTGAAGACAGATAAAAGAGGTCATTAAGCGGATTTAGGGAAAAAACTAATGACAGAATAGCATTTGAATTTGTGGTGACAAGTGCATGTATAGGTGAAGATGTCTAAGTGTGAGAGTGTTTGCGTGTCCCACGTGGCTCTAGATATTTTTCTTAGCCTAGCTTTTCATTAATGGGTCTGTAGCCTGCTGGCACCATGAGGAATTATAGGACAGAAGCAATCAATACATTCAGGCTCCAAATCCAAACTATGCATGAGTGCGTGCGTGCGTGCGTGCGTGCGTGCGTGCGTGCGTGCGAGTTAGAGAGAGAGAGAGAGAGAGAGAGAGAGAGAGAGAGAGACAGTGGTGACATAGTTTTCCTGTGATGTGGTAGTTAGCCCCAGGACCTAATGTGGGTTTTTAGGATTATTTCTAGAAGAAGGTAAAAATCTAAAACTAGAAACACACTGAGCATCTGCTAGGGCTTTTAAAATTGTAAAAATGCAAAGGCAATTTCATGTTAATGTCCAGCATTGACAGTATTCCCGTTGTCACTAAAGTCTTCACTGCACAAAAATAATCATGGGTTAAAAAGATCATGTTAATGTTGATGTAATATTATTTTAGTATTATTATCCCTGTTGTCACCTGTGGTCCATATGCATGGCTTACACATGGCAAAATTGGACAATAACTTGCAAAAATATATTTACACAAACACAGGGTGCTGCAATGTAAGTATCTCACTGGCATTTGCCCCTTCAGAGTAGATATGTGTGAAGGGAAAAATCATTAAGGAGCAAAGTGTAAGAGTTAAAATAAGGCCTACAACCTACCATAACCTTTTCTCCTCCCCACCACTAATGGTTCCACAATCTACAAGCCGCAATGCGCCAATTACGGTGGTGTTTTCTGTAACAACGCAGCCAGTGTCAAGAGAGAGAAAGCTGAAAAACACTGAAAAAAGTTTCATCAGCTCCATAGACCAACCATGAAACCACTGGGCTCTCAGGCTGGCCATTCCCTGGAGCCAAACCATGGAAGGCAACTCCAGAGTTGAATCACTAGGCTTTTATATTAGATGCAAGAGGCTTCACTTGGTTTTATTCTCATTAGCCAACTATGGGACTGAGTTTAAAACTAAGTATTTTTGTTTCCTTCCTGGGATCCCAAAAAGGCGTTTTTGCTGAGATAAGGACTCATTCATTGGTAGTTAAACTTTTAGTTTTGTATCGAGCATTGACTGTATAATGCATTGTGATGGACTTCAAATATCTTGTGTGTGTTGTGTCTCTTATTGTTTGCTAGCGCCTTTTGAAATAATGCCTTGTACTGAAAGACACGGGTTCTTTGCAAGGTGAATGATACATAACTAAAAATATTATCTTTGTCAGACTTGCACTCTGACTGGCACCCCAGCTTCTAGTTAAACCCCTACGATAGCCTATGATGGCACTAAGTTAACATTTATACATGCGGATATCACTAAACAGGAAGCCCATTAGTTTTCATTTTGGGTAAAAAGAGACGAGGAGAACTAACACCCATTGATTTGAAATTAGGAGAGTGATCCCACCACTTCTGTGGACTGCTGAATGACCTCTGAGCGGTCCAGATGGCTAACATACAAAAGCAGCTGAACAAATGATATCCTTTGCGTCTGGTAGGCATGGGCTAATGTGTAATTTTGGTGGCATGTGCTATTGCACAGCTGTGTGTCCCTTAGTTCATGCACGTGTACGCATAAATGCGCACATTAATAAACTCTGTTATTTGAACATTTTTTAGTGTGCTCCTTAATTTCTTTGTGCGCTCCAATTTTTTTCATTTAGGAGCATATGTAGTCCTTGGGGGAAAAAAGTGTTGTGTAAAGGCCCATTGCAGGTACTGTAAAACTGACAAACGCAGGAGTGACTTGTCCAATTCCAAAAATGATAAGCCACGAGATCAATTCCAAGACTGACACATGCAATGTTAGAGGTAATAGTACAGGGAGACATGATTCAGGAAAAATCCAACATTCATCCTCCATCATTATACAGCATCCAGCACACAGCCCATCTCAAACAGGAACAATTTAATCTAGAGATGTTGTGGTGTTCTACTCTATTAATGGCCAAATATCTGCCCTAGGTAACCGAGTAATCTTCTGTGTGCTCTTGTGGTAATGTAATTATCGTGGTGTAAAACGAGAGCCTGCCCAATTGGGCTAATCAGAAGATTCTTTCACAGACCTCCAGTGAGCAGGTCACCCACTTGTGACCATCTCCAATTTACAGCTACAGTCCATTTATGATGCTGATGCTAACGAAGGCTGATATTTAATTTGCCGCTCTAATCAAAACAGACTGGCCGCAGACAGAGGACTACAAGAAATACTGTAAGGTATCAATTTTACGAGGCCATTAGGTTCTATATTAAGTCATGGAGATCTATTTTCCTCATTCAAGTGTAAAGCCACATAATGTGAGAACTTTGGTTGATTTAATGTTTTTTCACTTAGTTTAATCAATTTTAATGTGACCGCAGACTATACAGTATAAAATGAGAGAAACTGTTCTACTTCTATCAAGATGGTGTTCTGTAACTGAATGAAACTGTTGGACTAAGTGCATTTAATATGGTTATGCCAGTATAACTTCTCACATTTTACATCAAGTAACACAACATTAGGTTGTTTTTTTTAGGTTGTTGTTAAGACAGAATAAATATCAAATGCTGTACCAAATTTCACAGCATACAATAAGTGGTCTATCTATCTTCTTGAGTTTTCCTCTATTCCTCTATTTCTTTCTATTATGGTGTCCAGTGTCCAATTACCTATAGCAAGTCAAAGTCCCGCTCCTTCCGGTGGAGTCCATCGGACCTCATTTGAAAAAAATAAGTACAGTGGTCAATCGAGAGAGACAAATAAATTTTTGATCCCCATCAATGTGCCATTAATCAAACATCTGATTTTATCAATTTAAAAGATAACTTTGCAAGTTTACAGATTGTTGTAAAAAAAGTAAAGCACCATTTGGTTTTTAGTCAAACCGCTCAGTGAACCACATCTCTGGTCTCGCACAATATATATCACCAACACCAACACAGCTGTCACGTTGGCACATTTCACTTCATTTTTCCAGAATGAGACAAAAAGTACTAAAAGAGGTAAAGTCTGACCATTTTGTGAGTTGCAGCTATGCAAAAGAAGAGTTAGTAGGTTCCATAAGAGAATGTTATAATGACATCACTTTTCAAAGTCTTATACTTTAGCAGTTTTGTGAAAAAACTGTGGTTTTCTTAAATGGCAAAATTATCTTTCAAATTGGAAAACATTATATGTGTAATTGACCGCATAATTCAAACGGGGATCAAAAATATTTGTCTCTCACCACTGACTACCAAATATATTTTTGCCATAAATAAGGTCCCATGGTGGTCCACTGGAAGGGATGGGACTTCTGCCCTCTATGGCCTGCAGTAGTGCTAATTTCTTATTTTATTGTTGTCTTGGGGAGGAGTTGGACAACCATGTGCTATATCAGCTGCTTTTTTCTCTACTTAACAGCAATGAGCTTTAAGAAAAGTGTAACATGAATGAAGGTTCTGGCCATAACACGAGAAACCCACAACAAGGTTAAGAACCTGCCAAACCACAAATTGAGTTCATTGGTATGCACAGAGTCTTTCGTAGTTACAGCTCTGCTAAAAAATAGTGGTGCAGTGGTGAGACATTAGAATTTTGCACGCCTCTAACTCTGACTAAAAATGACATTTGTTTTCTTTTCAGCCTGACTTTTATCCACTTCCTCATGTTCACATTTAGGAGCTCTTATATGTTTTTCCTGCTACCCACTGAGCAGCTCCACTGGACCAGTTGGAGGTTAAGTGTTTTGCTCAAGGGCACAATCACAGTAATTGTTTGAGGAAGGGAGAGAGGGTTGTGGGCTTTTCCTCGATTTTGTAGCTTCAGGCCAGCACTCAAAATAGATGAGTTTCTGTGTAATATCATTTGGAATGACACTACCCATCAAACCCTCTACAATAATAATAGCCCCAATTTAAAAACAACCTAACCCATGACAGGACATCAAAGTTATGTCTTTAACTGATCAATCCCTTTAATTCTACAAGGACAGGACCTTTCTCTGTTTTATGATCCTTCCACTTTCATCTATAATGGGAAATTCAATAAACAGAATGTACAGGATATTTAGAATGGTTTAAGACTTTACCTCACTCTCAGCAGGGTGATGATGACGATGATGAAGATGGATGATGTAGATGGAGATGATCATGTGTGAGATGAGCATGATGATAAAAAGCATCATGGTGGTGATGACAACCAAACTGCTATGATTTAGTTACACAGCGCAGATCACTGGGGGAAGAGCAGATTAGAATTAAACAGAATTAAATTTGTGGCATTTGAATGATAATAACATGATTTTCTTTACAGTATATACAAAGTTATTTTGTTCTCTGCATACTGGCTGGCATAGGTGCTGAAATAACTATTCATTTTATGCTTATCACACAGTTGGCACGGCACACAAATCTAAAGGGGCTTAGAAGCAACTTTCAAATACGCACATGTATATTTACACACACATGCACACATGTAGACAAACACAGTCCATTTGGAGGGTTGTTTTTTGCAATGGATTTGGAAGGAATCCATCTAAATGAGAACAATTCAACAATTCAAAATAGCATGTGGGTCAGTGTGTGTTTTTGTCAGTGTGAAAATGTTAATAATGCCTCTTGCTATAAGGTCTGGATGTACAGTGTTTTCACACCATGAAGTAGGCTTCTCTGTGTTTGTTATATGAATACCACTGCTCCACAGTTTTACAGAGGCACGGTTAACATCTCTAACTTTTCTACTGACAAGTCACAGCAGTCCTTTAGAAAAAGAGTATTTAAAACAAAGCAGACTCATTAAACATGAGTTAAAAAATATTTGGCTTTCAAGCCACAGAATGAACTTTACTTGTTGCTCAGTGGTATTGTCAAGCCCTGGTTACAACTGTATTTATGACGGTTTCCTGCACCCTTTTGTAGCAGAACCAAGCCACCTCCACTGAATTAATGACTTCCTCCACTAACATCAGGAGAAATTGATCCAGACATATGAAATAAACATTCTAATAACTAGACTGATGACAAAAGAAGAAACGTCTGCTCAGGTAATAACAGCGTTTGATCTATTAGGGTTATTATTAATTTGCTCAATGGTAATTAATAAAAAAAAAATCTTGTGATAAAATCAGGATATAACACTCATCAGTTTTTTCCATTAGGAAATGTTTGAGGTAAAAGACTTAATCGGTCACAGTCATCTGTGGAGGTGTACGAAATAACTCAAAAATGTTGGAAAAGCAATGCTGGTCAAAGATCATGTTGACGTTACTTTGATGTTTGATAATTACCAACAGGATGCACATTTTATGCAAAGAACTTGGTTGAAATTAGTTGGGAGCAGTTATTTAACAGCTGAGCCCCTTATTTTAACATTAATAGCTCTGTGTTTACAATTATCAATGGTTATTGTAAGAGGGCTATGTTAGCGCAGAGCCACAGCTTTGAATATCCATCTGCTCTCCAAAACATCCAGTGGCTGAAATCCCCAATGGATCACACAGTTAGAAAATAGCTGTCTGGCTATATAACGTGGAACACACTAGTTGCAAATAGACTTTTCTCTAATAGCTTTTTATTATTTTTTACTGATCCAGTCATACTTAAATCACTGGAAATGAGCAAGATTCACTGGTATTGAGTAAACAAAGGAAATCAAGATCCCATTGATACATTCCCAATACATTATTTCAGTAAGTAAAGTGTAGTGAAAGAATTTTGGGGGAGGAACCCTGTATATCCCTTATGTATTTATGTATGCCGATGTATGCCAACGACTGCTTAACATAACACAGCAGAACTGAACTTTGTAGCCCCACTGACCTGCCGATAAGTAGGAACTCTCCTACCAGTCCCTGGCGTCTCATGGCCATGAGGATGTTGCGGACAGTCATGCCTTCACAGAAACATGCCACCACCCTGGCCTTAGGCAGATGGGCCCTCAGTCTCTCCAGCAGCCGGTCAAAGCTCTGCTCTCCAGCATTGCTCCAGATTTTGCCTGAGGAAAACATGTCAGACAAATGCAGACATGGACTGTGACGGTTGTGATATGCTTGGATCTCTCTTGCTCCAAGCGTTGAGTTTCTTTTGGCTCATATCACAGTTTTTTCTATTTAATTATTTCACTGCATTCAAGTGTCAAACTCTGACACCCACAGTGTGAAATGTAAGTCCTTATAAGGTAATAAAGCAACAAGTGGACCTTTGTTGTAAAATATACGTCTTCTTTTTTAGAGGATGTCCATAACCTGTAATGGCTTTTCATTTCATTTTAACTGTTGACACCGTGGTGCCTTCATTTGACTTAACACAAGACATATTGAGATGTAAGTGCTGCTTATTGTTGTTTGTGTGAGAATGTGAACAAACCCTTACACAAACTATGCTGTAACAAATTTCTGTTTTGTATGGGATTAATATTGCTTAGTTTACTTTGGTTGTCTTGACCTGAGTATCTCACCAGAGTGGGCGATACAGATGCCCTCCTTGGCTGCCATGTCCTTAAAAGCTTCCATCCCACTTTCACCATAGTTGCCTGGAAAAACATAGAAAGGGGAGGGATATTTCATTATTTCAGTTTTTTTTTTTAAATGACTCAAACTACTGTTTGAGAAGTAGAGGAACATAAACAGATGTATGTAAAGATAGACAGATGGTAACTAGGGGTGTTGAGATACAACTGTATTGACGATAACTGTGATATTTAAAAATGAAATATTGATATTGTGGTAATAATACACATGTGATGACATCATTTAACTAATACAGCACCTCTTAAATCATTTCCTCTTATTTCCATTCTCACTTTGTCGTCGTAGGTGGTATTATGCGTATTATACACCTTAACCTTTGTTGCCATCCACTACAAAATAGACAAACTCATTAAGTGTAATTGTTGTTTTTGTATGCTTTTGTTACAGTTATACACAATAAATATACTTATATATACAGTTGTAGTTACAGACTCTCTCTCCACCTCTCTATACTTGTATTTTGAGTGTAATTTATTCATCAAAAAAGATAAAAAACACACAATAAACAAAGTTAAAAATAAATTTGACTAATATTTTTTTCCAATTTTCTATAGATATTATAATATTGTTAGCATACCATTTTTTAGGTCACGACAATCATGTTGTAAAAATCTGATATCATTACAGCCTTAACAGTAACATATACATGAATGCATACACATAGGAAGATACTGAAAATGACAATGATTATTGACTGAAATCAAGTCATGACTTGTGCACACTAAAAGAGGATATGTACTATCATAGATTACCTAATTCTTCCTCAGAGACTATAACTTTTAGGGTAAAAAAAGACAGTTTAAGACCTGTTCCCTACTGATTTTCAAAAATATGCCCACTGCAGTAACTCGCCTGCTACTGCACTACTCGTAACAGCTCATATTTATGTCAGAGAAAACGTCTCCCCACTGTGGCACCCATTTCTTTGCCAAATAAAGTGGGTGACCTGAAATTTATGCTAATGAAGGGTTGTACACACTGGCAAAGAATATGATAGGATTCCCCTCTATAATTTCTATTCCTCTCCCTTTTATGTCTTTCTCTTCTCTGTGTTGATTGAAGAAAAGATCAAAAAATCTCTTTCCTACCCTTTTTACCATTGTTTCTCTCTCCTCTCACTCAATGATCTTGTTAAGCCTTCTAATGTGCCCTCCTTTCTACTTACTGTTGCCTTCTACTTTTTACAATGCAGTCTAATAAGGAATCATTGATCTGTGCTCTACTTAAATTGATGAGGAACATGAAGAGGTCAAAGGAGAAAAAGTGGCAGAAACAGAGTGAGAAAAGGGAAGAGATAAGAGAAAAAAAGAAGAGAGATGGGAAAAATGTGGCTGGAAAGGAGAGCACATAGAGAGAAAATGGCAAAGAGAGGAAGAGGAAATGTACACTGACAGTAGAAGAGGTCCCACAATCCCTGACCGCTGCCTCATCTGTGTGTGTGTGTGTGTGTGTGTGTGTGTGTGTGTGTGTGTGTGTGTGTGGATGTGTGTGTGTGGGGAGTCAGG
>JAQQZW010000022.1:11278372-11289579 GCA_029814745.1 Zanclus cornutus | reverse complement strand
TAAGCTGTAAAACTGTCTGCTCGGGCAATGACGTCATTAGTGAAACACTACATGATGCTGAAAGGTGGTAACTGATGTTTCGTGATAATTTTGTATGTTGTATCATTCTTCTAACAGTTTAACAAATAGATAAATATATTTTTGTGTATCAACATAGAAAGTATTTTGCTTTTGAATAAATATTTCTATAGCCACTCTCAGCTTATTAGTAGTTCAACTTTTTCTTTTTCTTTTAAGTGAGCAGACACCACAACAAATAACACTTAGTGGAACCTTGTTGTGGGACTAATTAATCATATTTCTCTTCATTAGTTTGCACTTCACGGCATCATTAGTGAGTAATGTACTGTACAGAGTGTGATGAAGCTTAAACTTCTCGGCTTCACTGCTGTTTGAAGCCTCATGAGGTGAGCTTACACTGAGGTGATCACTTACTGTTTCCTTGTTGCAGATCATCTGAATTTACCATTTAGTTGACTCAGTTTTCCTATTGAATCCAACATCTCATGACCTTTCATATCATGTCCTTATCTTATCACTAAAACAGTATTTTACCAAGTGCTTGAAGTGTGTGTGTGTGTGTGTGTGTGTGTGTATTTGTGTGTGTGTGGGTGTGTGTGTGATGCTCAAACAGCTCAAAAACGATGGCCAGTGGTGTGTCAGCCGGTACCAGCAAATGATAAATAATCTGAATTGCTACAATTAATAAAAGATACTAGAAGATAATGTTGATGTTCACAACATACATTTAGACTAATTTATGTAGGGGACATTCATTTTGATTATTAGAATAAACAAAAATTGATTATGTGGGATGCAGTGAAGTCCTTAGTTTCTCTAATTCACATGCTGGATGCTTTCTTTGTCTCTACTTTTAATGTGTCGCACAAACAAAACACCTCACCAGCACCGGGGACAAAGGGGACAAGTGCTCTATGTCCATTTGTCCCCTTATCAACACAACACCATAGCTTTGTTATGCCAAGAAGTCATTATGCCTGCAATGAAGAACTCAACAGGGGAAGTGATGAATACAAGGCGGAGCCAGGCCAGTAGTAATGTAAGGTTAATGTAACATTACTTAGACAAGCTGCCGACAGAGAAAAGCAGGCATGGAGAGCAGGAACAGGTGAGCGTCACGAAGTGCCCCCTGGTTATTCAGTTTATTAAGAGCCATTATAAATCGCCAAGAGAACCATATGCAGAGGGCGGAAAAGAGTACCAGCAGCTTGAGGGAAGTGCTGGTGTGCAAGAAAAAGTCATGGTACAGCAAAGACTAAATGTAGAGGTGCCATTACCATATACCAGTGAGTACTGACTTCAGGCACTGATATTACCAGCATTATATACATCAGCAGATAGTGGTACATATGCATTGCTAGCCAGTTTGTGTCTTTTCACTTCCAAGTCATTGTTCATTATTGGTGTCAATGTTATACCCAAGTTCAGTATCAAAACAATAAGTTTTTCTACTTTATTTTAATAATATTACCTTGTTCTTTTTCTAAAATTTAAGCCAGCTTTATATATTTAATAAAACAAGACAAGCTTCATAAACCAAATAGTGTTAAATGTTGTATGAACACAAGCACAAGTGTAACTACTTTGCTGAAATAATGTAGTATATAATTGACAGAGTTATGACCCAATTTAGGAACATTTCTGGTCAAAGAATATGCAAACAAGACCTGAGAAAGCATTAATTGCCAATGTTTTTAAAAATAATGTGGACACATATTCATTAGCAACCTAACAGTATTGAGATTTGGTGCACAGTCTTCCTGAGGTGAAAACCCTCCTATCTTAAAAACTTCAGGTCCTCTAAAAACTTAAAAAGCAACATCACGTGTAGCTTCAACATCATGGTTTTATAGCTCATCTAGTAGGGGTTACTTTAAATGTTGTCAGACAATATATGTTATATTGCAATATGTTACTGTTACTCTAACGAATATCACTACAGCAAGGTCTGTCATATCTGCAGAGAGCGATGGTATACTACATCTGGATTTAAACTTTTTTCTGCATAATTGAATATAACAGGGGGTCTTTTCATTACTCTGTCTTTTTCCTAGATTTGTGCCATGAGTAGCCTTAACTCTGAGGTCACTTCCAGTCAAGGGATATAACCCTCACATTCACTCATGTGTAAACTTGTAAATGAAGGTGTTTACTTGTGAAGGTCAGAGGATATGGTGTTATCCTTTGTTTGTGTTTCTGTATATGTGAGTGTGTGTCAGAGAGATGTATCGCATTGGACACATGTTTAGGTTTAAACTGCGTTTGGTGTATGTGTGTTTGTGTGTTAATGCCAGTGAGTGTGACATATCATACATGTGCAAATTTATGTATGTGTGTATACACACAGGTGTCTCTCTCTTATCTCCAGCGTCACACAGGAACTGAACCAACAGAGGACCGGAAGCCTTATCGTTCTGAAACCACCACACTGTTTACTTAGACAAGCAGACACTCACTCACACAAACACACACACACACACACACGCACGCACACACACTCACACACACACAAACCTTTACTTCCTTTCTGATATTCATTCAGCGTAATGAGAGGAAGCTTGATGTTTACTATATGTGTGTTTTAGTGTGCATGCATGCATTTATTTGCCTGTGTGAGAACAGGCATGCATATAATTGGCTTAAGGTCAGATTCAATGTGTGAAGACATAATTGCAGCTTTAAGCAAGATTACAGGGGCGGTATGTGTATTTACATGTACATGAATATCAAATGGACTAAATTTGTGTTTACACGGTTTGTGTAAAGATCATGATATAGAGCCAAGCTAATGAGCAGAGAAGATGGACAATGTAGAGACCACATTTCCTTCAATAGAAGTCGAATGGCAGGATGAACTTGGCTCAAATCTTCAGCTTTGACTAAAAACAAATGGTGCATTAAAGCAGAATAATTGTTCTAAACATTCAGATAATTTTTTATACTGGAGCAGAATTTTATTCGTTTTTATTGAGATGACACATAATCAATAGATGTGATGAAATGTATTTGTTCAACGTTTTGACCTACAAGGCCTTCATTACGCATATGTCTATGTGTATAAGAAAGAATAGTATATCAACAGACAAAATAGAGCAAATTTCAGTGTGCAGACAATTTTTGCATTTTGCATGTACACTGTTTTGATACACACCCTTTCAATCTACTTTGCTGTCACATATTGACCCATGAGTGTGATGGATGGATGGATGGATGGATGTAGTCTGTGGGTGGAACATACCATCCTATAAGGCTGTGAGACTGTTGTCGCTGCTGCCCGTGTGGTGTGTTTCACACAGGGACCAAACTAGTCTCTAGTCTCACTTCCGAAGTCTTTACTCCCAAAAAAGCATAAAAAGAAAATGTAACTTCTTGGTAATGTAGATCACATTTAACATGCAAGATTATTATATTATTAAATACCAAAGTTGCAGTTTTAGGAGGACAGTAGTGTTCTGTTAGTCATATATTTTCATATTTAAGCTTTCAAAACTAACACAGTGTATTTCTCTTCTTGTGATTGCTTTGTTATTTTGGAGACAGATTGCTCAATCATTAAGTGTTACTGTGTATAATTATGGTTATTTACAGAATGAGCTGTGGAATCAAACTTATATGGGAGCATTATGTTTCCACAGGGGGATATATAAAGTGTTATAGATATGTTTACAAAGTGCCTGCAGCAAAAAGATAAATAGCCAGACTGCTGTTCAGCATAGTGAGCTACCAGTGGCTAATAAGTACGTAAGACCCAACCAGATGTGCCATTAGCAAACATTACATTGCATGTGTGCACAGCGTACCACTGTGACTTTAGAACTAAGACTCAACATAAAGCACTAATGAATGTCAGATTTGTGCAATATAACCAACTCGTTCAGATGGACAGGTAGTAACCAACTGTCACTCTCCCACCACACTGAATGTCATGTTTGCCAAAAACACATGCATGTATCTTTGTTGTAATTTTGTAACATTAAATATTTAAATCTACACAAATTTTAGTGATACATAAGTGAGCACTTAACTTGCATTGTTAGACACTGGCACTGATTCTGTTTTATTCATCTTCTAACGCTTAGAGGTAATTGTAACAGTATGACTAAACTCTCACAGAAACTAATTAAGTTAATTACACAGGGGTAAAATTGGAAGGTGATGGTAGTCAGGGCAGATCACCCCCTTGTTCACTTAGTCACTACTCCAGGTGCAACAGACACTCAGTAGTTTACTCTACGGTGAGCAGGAAAACTATAAAGTGTGATGCATTGCATTTTGGGATTGTTAGCAGAAAGTGTTATACATATCACGGACTCCAGGATGAAGTTACTGAGAGGGGACTATTTGTTTCTAAAATATAATTCTTTGCTTTAACTATGCAATAGGCTTAGAGAGACCTAAACACTACATTAACAGTGTTGTCCGTGGTTGTAAAACAACAGTAAAAAGATTTTTTTTGGCCAGTAATTTTGTTGTTTTTTTTTATTTTGCTTTAGATAAAGAAGCTTTAACAGAAGGGACAACTGAGGGGGCTGTATTGTGTAGCAGACATGTCTACTAGACTAAGCATGCCAACCAGCAAGGCCCAGCTCAAGC
The DNA here is from genome assembly GCA_029814745.1 of Zanclus cornutus. Lineage (NCBI taxonomy): Eukaryota > Metazoa > Chordata > Actinopteri > Acanthuriformes > Zanclidae > Zanclus > Zanclus cornutus. The sequence continues at coordinate 11,284,965 of JAQQZW010000022.1, read as the reverse complement.
TTAATTGCCTTGTTTACTCATCATAAAACGCACTTCATTCAAACTCGACAGAAACAAAAGAAAAATAAAACTCCTCACAACCATCTTGGTTCGTCTCTCCACTGTTCCAACAATCTCTAACCCTGGTTTCGTCAAAACAAATCCTTGATCACTGAATTAGATGGGAAAATGTCCACTAGTGATGCCTGAACATCCTTCACTCCTCCCCCTCTTCATGCCTCTCTTGTCCCTGCTTGCCATGTCCTCATCGGAGCCGCTGTAAATCACTTAGGTACTGTAATCCCTGTTGTCAAACTGGCCTCAGTTGGTCTCGGAGGCTGCTTACATTCCCACTTTGGCTGTGCAGCTCCTGGCTGCCGTATAAACACTCATCTTATGCTCCAAGCTCCTGCTCCCCTTCCATACTAAGCAGCAGTTAGGGGTTACTCCTGATTATATGCTGCCCCATATTTTTTTACTATAATACTATTATTACTAACTGTATTTTAACCGTATTACACCTTTACAACCCCTTGTGGCACTGGGTCTGAATGGACTCGGCTTTTTTTGTTCAATTGTGGGATTTTTTTCGAGGGCACTTAATAGTAAATTTCACACTCAGAATTCAGGCACTCTAACTAACTGGTAGACAGTAAATGTAGGGCATTATATATTAAACAGAGACATAGATTTGATGCGTTAAAACACAAATGGTACACCTCCACAGGTAATGCTTCTTTTGCCTGATTAGTTCTTGCGTGTGGGCCTGTAGAGACTGTGCTTGTGTGACATCTCCCTCACTCGCCCGGTAGTTTTGTTACACTGCTAGGGACAACTTACGCCTTTTCTCTTCTTATGGGTATATGTATTTGGTAACATCATGCAAAAACAAAAGCACTGTTTAGTTCTTTCAAGCTCTAAAAACACACCTATGTCTATTATTTCCTTGTTGTAAGGCTAATTACTCTGGCGCGATTGTGACACTTCTACCATTGCAAAATCTCGTAGAGAGGAGGTGGACAGTTGGGTATACAAAAAATGTGACTTCCACACCAGAGACCTAACAATGATTGTGATCTTTCACTGATGACCATGACCTTTCCCTAAACATAACCAAGTTGTTTCAGCCACCTAAATGTTCCGTAAATGCAGCACAAATATTCATATGACTTATTTTGGAAGGCACTGACGAGTAACTTTACTTTCCAGTTTATCATTGCTTATCATTTAGGTGTGGGAACATGTTAAAAGCATTTTAGTATTAAATAGAGCTTTGAGTGGTAGTAAATGGTCACTCCAGACATCATACTATCTGCAGCTTTCACTGTTTCAATGATATTGCCCTCGCACACACATTTTTATCCATGCATGGCGTACAGCTGGATTTTTGGCCCATTTATTCACACATCTGTATCCGCTATAGGAAGATATGAGTTGTCTCTCAGCGTGGAGCCCAACAGGAGGTTGTTATTAAGTTTTAAGTTTTGTCCAGACATGTTCATTCATCTTTACTAGAAAAGTCTTTGTACAGTGAAAGTTAGACACTGACATTTAAGACTAATCCAGCCATGATTTTTGTTTGGACGTCTGCCTTCATGTCTTTAGTGAAATTGGGGTGTGTAAAGAAGCGTGTCAAAGCCGCCACTTTATGTTTGCAGATGAGCTTTCACTTATTCCACTGTTTGCATTAATGTAAGTCGCTCTGTATAAGACTGCCAGCTTAATAATAATTAAAAAGTAAATGTACACACGAGAGTGAAGTGGGTGAGGGGATTAAGGGATGGAAGTGAGAGGAAAAGGGAGAAAGGCATAGAGAGTAGAGAGAGCCAAGCAGAGAGAAGAGATAGGGAAGATTAGCTTAGAGAGAGACGAGAAAGAGCATTTCTGGTTTTGAGAAGCAGCTTAGGAGAACCCTTTATCAGCCTGTTCCTACACACTTATGCACAAACAAAAATATATGTACATGCACGTTTACATTTATATGCAGTCCTCACATACACAGACTGTCATTTCAAAATAATTAAAACTTATTTGCATCCACAACTGAGTTTTGAGCAGTTCAATAATTTCTTCCTATCACTTCTGTTTCTGTATCTTTCTCTTCATTTTCTCTCCTCTGAAGAAGTTAATTGAAAACTTTGTCTGTGCTTGGAGGTGTCAAAAATGGGTGCCATCATCCACTTTTTCACATTTAACCAAAAGAACTGCCAACATTGCACAGTTGGTAACATAGGGATTAATTAGACACCTTATGCACCTGTACAACATGGAAAGGTATAGGAAGAAATGACTCATCACTTTCTACTTGTCAAGTCACTCATGTGACTCATTCTCAAGAGACTCATGCATTTCCTGGAAGTTTTTTATGGCCCTGTGAGGAATGTAGCTGAAAGGTTGTTCATCTCATGGTCAGAATTCCTTGTCTTCCTTTTCCCGCAGTGTCATCACTAGCACTACCATTAGCTCTGTATTAATTACAGTATTTAGCTTAAACGCAGAGTTTCTGAAATTTTTCGAATGCTAGATCTTAAAACTTTTGAGACTTCTGGGAACTCTGGGGTTTTCTTCACAGTAAATGGTATTAACATGAATTACGACCACGTCTATGGTTCTTTCTTTTTGGTGTTTGACACAAAGAGCTTCGTTAAAGTCAGTCACCAGAAAACTCTTCATTGGAAGCAAAAGAAATATGAGAGGATGTCAAGTCAAGACTTGAGAGCACACAGGGACAAAATTTATAAGTGAGAAAGGGGTTTTGTGAGCACTCTAATTCAGGACTGTGGTTGTTTTGTATCTGCAAGATGTGAGTGAGCAGCGGGGCTTCCTTTCTTGCTCTTCGCAGAGTTGCAAGGCCTCAAATGTGACAGCCAAATCAGTTGTATGGAAACCAAACTGAGTGCAGAGCAAACTCTGTTGGATTTCACATGCTTAAGTGTCATCCTGTTGACTCTGCCTTCTGTCAGGCTACTTCCTAGGGTCTACTAGCAGCTGTTAGTGTTTCACTGACAATAACCCTCGTGTCAAACTACTGTTGTTCAATAAATGGCTATACTGGCTTCCAGTTCAAAAATGCATGAAGGAATCAGAACTAAGTATGCAGATCTCAGTGTATAGGTTAACCGTCAACTTTCATTTTTTTATCATATGAGAATTGCCTTCATGCCTTCTTTTGCGCCATGTTTCTCTTTCATATTTCCCCAGAGTTTTTTCTCTCTGTAGACTCATCTGTCTGTCTAACTGTCAGTGTCCTGTGGGAGAGCAAAGGCTCACACACACCACATGTCTCTTGCTCCAAATAAAAGACAGACACCACCTCAGAGAAGCAGACTGAAAGCATCTAAAACAGTTTCAGTACTGTCCTAGCCTCATGTACAGCAATGTGGTTCATATTGAATGTGTTGGTCATTCAAATCTTCCTCATGAAAAACCTTATGATGAAACATAAGAGACATATTGTTAACTGCAGTCACTGACAGGATTCAGTAGAATACAGTAGCGCATCTGTTTGATTTCTTTAACATAAAAATTCAAGAGTGCAATGGATTTATAAACTGCTACTACAGTCAAGACTATTTTAAGCTGCATTTATTAACATTTTTGTTCATGGATTATTTGAAACATATTGTAAGGCAGAGTTTTTGTGTATCATTTTTGTGATTAAATCAATTTATTTCAGAGATTGGAACATATTAAATGTTTTACTACCAAAACTTAGATTCCAGGCAGAAATGTAAAGCCATCTTTCTCTCACATACTCATTAAAATTTAATCTTATAAGCAGTTGAATATATCACATAAGCAGTGCTACAGGGAAAGTGTGCTCAATATTGCATCATACTGTATTGCATTGTGTTGTGTCACACTGCATTGTATTGCCTTTCGGCAGGGCTGGCTTTAATGCATCACTGAGCAGCCCAACATCATGCCATAGCGTGTAATAGACCCGCTGATCCACTAGAGGTTAGGGCGTCAGTCTCATGTTTTTCTTACCAAGGTGTGAAAAGTGCAGGGGTGAATAAAGATGCAGAACCAATGGGGGGGCGATAAAGATGGGAGTAATTTAAAACAAGCAAAAAAGTTTGCATAGGGTCAAGGATGGGTCAAAGACAACGCTTTCACACAAGAGACCGGGCTCTGTTTCCCGTGGAAACCAATGGATGAGAGCAGGTACACCTCACTTTCCTGTCCTCTGAACCGCCACACCCTTTTTTAAGGTAATTAAGTGTTTTTAAAGTGCCAGCACCAGTGAATCAGAAAAGACTCAGCATGATTTTTATGTGAAAAAAAATATGGTCCAACCATGAAATACCTGCTTTAAGAATGAAGTCTGGTCTAACAGACTGTATACTGGAAAGACCTCCGGGATTAGAGAGCACTTCAACGTTAATGATTCACATAAATTGAGGTGACATACCTTCTAATAATGAACTTTGCAAACCACATAAAGAAACATAGGCAGTGAGGCTTAAACTAAGCTATTTTCTACTTCTCTTGGCTTGTAGTTAAAGGTTGGTGAAAGCACAAACAGCCAACAGCAGGTCAGCTTTCCACAGCAAAGTAGTTAGTTTTCAGTAACATCACATAGGACAGACTATCTAAACAGCTAAATAAAGTGTCTTTACAACCTGAAAGCTCCAGTTTTCAGAAATGCAATGCCTGGAGATCCAGTAAGGTATATGTATTCGTCAAACTGATCCACTTTGATGGATGCAGACTAAAGGGACACTTACCAACCCCATTTCTTTAATTTTTTTTCTCTCCAATAATGCTCATCATTGTTTTGCTGACTGGCCATTTGGGCTCGTAATAACTAAAAAGCAATACAGTATTCTTATTTTATGCTGTTAAACTGGCAAAGATTGTGGAATTTGTATTTACTGCCAGTCAACTTAACTTGGCTGCTTTCACCCAAAACGGGTGGAGGGCATGGTTCAGCAGAAAAGTAGTAGAATGTTCTGCAATAATCTGATCAACGTTGATTGTTTAAAGAAGGTGGTTATTACTTGCTAATCCACAATCTTTTCCTAAACCTAACAAGCATTTTTCTTGCGTAAACCTAACTATACTGCTACTGTTACCTAAATAAATCCTCTCAGTAAGGAAAATTTTGAATCTAACCAGACATTGCATGTTTATTATTGCTAACTTGACCCCATAATGAAAACATTTTCTTTTCACTCTGAGGCAAGGCAAAACATACACTGTCACAATGGACTGGTTTATGACACGCCTTTTCATGATACCCAGTTGCATTTTGATAGCACATTTTCAACTGGTTGCACACATATTCTGTAATTTGCTGTAAAATCTCCTTTTGTATCGTGGCTTTCTCCTTTCCAGTTTGTGTCTTGTGTATTCTTCAATATCAGTTCTCTCGGCTGTATTTTGGTCTCGCTTGGCGTCACATTTATCTCCATCCTGACTCAAAAGCAATCGTAGTAGATGGAGGAAGAATGAAAGAATGTAACAAGAGAAAGGCAGGACTGAAGGTGCTAATTAGAAAACTTTAGTGATTGGATTAGTGTAAAGTTGGGACAATAAGAAGAAAAGCAGAGCAAGATATGAAAAATTGGGATTGACAAAGATGGAGAACACAATCAAGGTGAGGAAGAGTAGAGGGAGGGGAAGATAAATCAGATGAAGTAAAAGGGTGTAAGACACAAAGGAGGGGAGATAAAGGGAGAAATTAGGGGAGGATCAGGTATGTTTTTACCAGGAGGAACGGGGGAGGTTGTTATGGACATGTTTCCATGGCGACAGCAGGTTCTTAGCCCTGTTTTTCTCATCCTCTTGATCAGTGACTGTGATAAAGATGAAGGTGTTTGTGTGTGTGTTTGTGTTTTTGTGTGTTTGTGTGTGTTTGTGTTTGTATGTGTGTGTGTGTGTTTGTGCAAGTTCAATCATCCTGTCAGTCTATATGCATGTGAGTGCACACAGGCTTTTGTGGCTGTATGTATTTGTGCATTGTATGTGCTCTCTATGTGGCTGTCATTAATGTGTGTGTATGTGTGTGTGTGTGTGTGTGTGTGTGTGTATAGTAGTCGAGGGAGGTACTGAATAGGGTAACAAATGGCAGAGATGTATCATTTTCTACAGAAAAAGCAACTGTGTTAACAACAGGAAATAGAATTGACCCTAGTTACATCTTTAAGGGTGAAAACGAAGGAGAGAGAGAGAGAGAGAGAGAGGTGCAGAGAAGAAGATGGGGGGAAAGATGACAGGTGGGGAAAATTGGTGAGAAAATGATTTCTGATTTCCTCAGTGTGGATGAAGAGATTGGACAGGCAGCACAGCAGCCTAGAGAGAGTGCTACACACGCACATGCACATACTCACTGGGTTGCATACACACACCTATCCACTCTCAGTATTACATGTTGTCTGCACTTTAACACTGAGTGCTATGAGCAGGGCCTGGTTGCAGTAATCATGAGATAAAGTGTTTTAATCGTGGAGCAGAATCACTTCTCTTATCCTTTAATCTCTTTGATGTGCTGGATTGGGAATGATACTCTCAAAATGTAATCCATTACAAACTACTGAGTGATGAAACCAAAATACTCAAAGTAAGGCTACGCAACACGATGATAAATACTTGCACCATGTGATGATATA
>JAQQZW010000022.1:10576035-10586438 GCA_029814745.1 Zanclus cornutus | reverse complement strand
GTCCATCAGTAAAAGACACAGCATAGTTGAGTTTAATGCTGAAGTCAGCATGCTAACATGCTCACAATGACAATCTTAACATGCTGATGTTTAGGAGTTTACTGCACTCACCATCTTAGTTAAGCATGTTTGCATGTTACACCTGGGACAGTATGCTTACCTGAGCATTTTGCGTCAGACCTTTTTCTTTTTATGTCAGCGCTCATGTTAACAGTCAGTGCAGCCACACAACAGAGCATCATCACGTGAAACCTGGCTCTAAGTAAAAATGAAGACACTGAAAATGATCTGTTGACAGTTATACTGATATCAATTCCAGCAACACACAGCAACACACAGCAACTAGAAATTTTGCTACAGTAATGTTTGTAGAATGTCACAGGTAAACATATAAACATCAGGTGAAAGGCATTTTTCTGGTCTCTCTTTCTTTTACTGCACGATCATTTATAAACACAATACATTGTCTCATAAACATGATCATACTTAGGCTGTATGCACACCAGGCTTTTTGGTGAAAATGCAAATTCCCCCATTCATTTCAATGTGGGTGGTCTGTATAGACTGCGGCAGTATAGACTGCAAAGAATGCAAAAAACAGACAAAACACAAACACACACACACACATACACACGAACACACTGACTCTGTGACAGAAGGTTAAGAAAAGTTAATTTAGTTTCAACTTTTGGTGATACACAGCCCGACATAACGCTGCGGTGGCCAGTCAGCTAATTGGTCAGTTCAAACAGAGCTGAGCAACCCAGCCATGAGGGAGTACAAAGACATTCATTAGCATTTGAAAATGGGCTGATACTCCCACACTGCATCAGAAAACCTGTGATAATCGCCGCAACACCTGATTTAGTCTGAATACAGCCTTATGCAACAGTGAATATTCAGAACAAAATGTAATATTCAGAATCTGTAAAACACCATAATCTCATCTTAAGAAAGGTATTCCTTAACATCTGAGATGTAACAGAGTTTATAATGAGGATTGGATAACTAGGACTTTGTTTCCTGTTCTGTTAGCTCATCGACAGCCAGTACTTCACATTAATTAGCTCCATCAGTGCCACATTTCCTTTATGCTTAGTAGCTGCTGTTTTACAGTCTCTTGATTAGACAAACACTGCCCTCTTTTACTGTGCTTATTAAGATGGCATAGTTAACCTTTTAAAGAGAGCCTTTGACACTCAATAATCCTCAGTACTGTTAAAGTGCATAGTGCTCCATAATTATGGCATAGCCTTGACCTTCACTGAGCCAGCTGCCAGGGAGAAGCTATAATTGAATTGTGCAGTCAAAGTACCTGGTAGTCCATTTGTTCTTCATGTTAATTGAGAATGTTAATTAAGTTCTCTTGATGTCGGCTGTGTCTACAGACAGGGGCTGCTGAGGCATGTACCTTAAAGCAAAGTCAGACCAATGATGACCAAACAGGTCTGCACCCTCGGCGGCCACCTCTAGCTGACACATTAAAAATTTACAAAGAAATCAGACATCACTTTCACTGTCAGTCAGAAAGGTGTTGATTCATTTCTGTGGCAGTTTTTTTTGGCCGCACTTTGGTGCAGTACTGGGTTGAATTAGACTGTTTGAGGTATTTATTTGGACAAAAATACCAGAAACCACTTGTTTTATAAAGGCTGTATTATTGCATTACTTCTACAATGGGTCTTATAAGTGCCATGTGTTTAAGTTGTTTTGGTGTTCAGTAAACAGAGAATCTGTTTTCAGGAACCACACACACATGAAAATGCTGATGGGTCTAACTTTTAGAAAAACTATTTACATTATGCCTGGTCTACACATGTAATGACTACAGTTAGATGAGGAGGTAATTTGTACGCTATAAATGCAAAATCCAAAAATAAATTTTAAATGTGATGATCAAGAAAGACCCTGAATTTTAATATCCAATCACATGACTAGGGCCAAATTGGAAGGAATATGTCAATAAATGTATGTGCTCATCTAAGGCTGCATCTGTTTTTCTCCCCACAAGATTAAAGGATCTAAAAAAAAAAAGAAAAAAACAAAAATCAAAAGGCCGTTTCTGTGCCATGTGGGGAAGATTAGGGTGGACAGATGCTAATCAATTGCCAAGGCAGACCAAAGTGACGGATAGAGAAGATGAAAGAGAGATTTACAGTACATTCAGAGTAGGAGAACGGAGAAAGAGTGAAGCCAGGACAAAGGCGAGGAGAGCGAGAAACCCAGATAGAGAGGGAGAGATTATACTGAGTCTTCAGGAAATCAATTCAACCTGCTGCTCAGGTTTTCAATGAGCTTTGCAGCTTAGTGATCTGACAGTGAAGCCTGGACTGAGACTACAGCAATGTTTCGGTCAAGTACTCGATAAAAACCACAAAGAGACATTGTATCATCTTTTCCAGCTTCTGTACATCGCATTGTGTTCAGATATTGTCTCCACTAAGGCTAAGTCAAGGTCACCTAAAGGAGTTTCTCCATGTACATGTGTACGCATGTACAGATATTCTCATCAGCATTAAATACGCCCACTATATTATTACCCAGCAGGCTTGTCTTGGCTCAAACAAGGCCACTGGCTGCGTCTGGCCCCTAACCTGCTGTCATCCTCCCAGCAGCAGACCGGAACCACAATCTGTCACCACCACCAACTCCTACTGTAGTACAATGCAGCTCTGTGTTGCTATGACCTCCTCTTCTGATGGCCGCCTTCATCAATCCCTCCTACAACCTTTACTGCAGCAGCTTCACCACTCTGCCCTTAAACCCCTCATTCATCCTATCTCCCTAACACTGTGAACTGTGCTACATTCTGCTTCTAGCATCCAACATCTGCCTTTTCTGCTGTAAACTGAAGATTTACATGAGAAATGTAACATGATTACAATAATTAAGAAACTACTAGCAGCTAAAAGCAGCGGTAAAAATGTTCAGGCATAGTTTGATTAATAAAAGTAAAAGAGGAAGGAAAAGAGTTTGGGAGAAAATTGAATGAGAACAATAGAGATGAACATGACATATTTCAAAAGATGGGTTTTTAGTCAACAACCCTCCCTTCTCTGCTTCATTGTGTCATAATACATTATTTAAATGCCACAGCAGATGGAAAACAATGACACTGTGTCTAGACAGGCATTCATAACACATCTAAACACAGAAGAATTCCAGAAGTATTAGTGTGTGGTTGAGCAATATGACAGTCCTCAGCTCTATTATCATTCATGATTCTAATTGGTTACGGTGAGATTGGAGGATAGCAGGTACCGTTGAAGCAACAGAACTGAGGCTTATAGCAGAACTTGACTGATTTTACGCATCAAAGTCTGTTTGAAGGTCTTAGGGAGAAGGCTGCTGAGTATGTAGAGAAAGCCTTTGGTGACTCCAAGAAAGTGGCGCGAAATCTGATAAATTCGCCTCAAGTGATGCCTCTTTAGTCAGTGGCAGTTGGGGCTAAAAAACATTTTAAAATGGAAAAAAGCCACATTAAGTACAAAATACAAAATGTTATGATACTGACATAAAAGCTTTCAAATACATATAGTAATCAAACAAGCAGTATAAGGAAATCATTACAAATTTCAGCAGGTGAAGAAAGTCCCCACAGTGTGTCATCTCCATTTTGAAATCAAGTCAGTGACTGGTGGCAGGTGATTGTCTCGCTCACAAACAGACAAACTGGAGGTTTGGTTTAACACATTGGTGCTTAAAATTAGCTTTCAAGAAGTACAGATAAAAAAACTGCAATAAGAAAAAAATCAGTCAGATGTTTGAAACTGGGTCTTGTAAATGTAGTGAACCGAAACAGAATTAACCAACAGGTAGATGTCTCCATCTGATGAACGTGGTTGGCTGGTATTCAAAGAAAACTAGAGCATTTTTGGGTGTGAAAACATCAACATTCACCTTTCAATTCAGCAACACAGCAAAGCCGGAGGAGGCCCTCTCTGTAACACAGAGAGAATTAGAGACTATATATAAAGAAAAACTCACTCACAGTCAACTCTGAAATCCTATAGAGGTGAAAGAGGCATGCTGGATCAGTATTAATATACAAACACAGCAAAACACAGAATACAAAAACAGAAATATCTCTAGAGACATTTATTATGCTGATCAGGCCTGTGAAAAAGTCTTGTTTCTCAGTACAGGGATAGCAGGTTTGCAGAAGCTGTCTCTGCAGCTCAATGATGGAAAGACTGAGTTTTATTCAAAAATGCCCCACCAATGATGAACATTTCACCAAGAAATTTATAGTTATTAAGGTTCTGATGAGCAGGTTTGGGCGCCAAAAGTGAATAAGTGGAAAAAATAGTTCTATCAGAGCCTCTGCACAATGTGTTCTACTTTATTTTGTTATGTTTTATTTGTCCACTGAAAAAAGAAACCAACACTCTAATAATAACTGATGTCACTGAGGAGCAAAACAAATGACTCTCATCATTAACCTTTTCATGCAATTATTATGATCAGGCCCCATAATCATACGTTTCCATTATGATGAGGGCACAGGTGGAAAGGAAGATAGATGGAAAGGTTAAACAAAAATAAATCTGGAATACCTAAGGTGTGCAGGGGCTGTGATTACTCTGATTAACAATGGCATTACCTCTAATTGCTTCTAAGAACTTACGGGCAGTTAGTAAATACCATGCTTTCTGTTTACAGTTACCTTGCACTGTCCAGTAGTCGTATGTGTCCCTCTCAAGTTTTTGTGAGAAAAATGCTAATTTGTTTGCACCCACTAGGTTTTTACCGGAGTACAGTCTTACTCCTTGCTAAAATAATGTTTGCACCAATCTGGTGCCAGATTGCTGGAGGTGTAGATCATATTGTCACTTGGTCTGAATAGCCAGCATGCGTTGATGGCTGATTAATATATAGCAACGACCTATTTAATTCCAGCAAGTGGCTCAGTATCCATCAGCCCAATGCTGAACCTCAGCCTTATGATGTGGTAGCTAAGAGGAGCTATGCTTTCCATTGTATTAGCAGCTTTAAAACAGTTGAGACATCTCTCTTCTCTGATTTCATATTGTGATCCGTGTTGATTTTTGATGGTCTATAGCAGTTTGGTCTATTTTATCTGCACAGGTAGCATTAAAAGATGTCTTCCAAAAAAGGGTGGAAGATTTGTGTGATCCGTTGAAGCAGTGCTTTAAGTGAGCTGGTACGCTTCAGTACGCCCATGGCCATACCGTGATTTTTTCCGGCATACCAGGACTTCTGACCAGCCTCCAGGACCCTTTCCTGTCCTCTCCATATCAGAGTCTGTCTCTTGGCGATTCATATTGGCACTTACACTACATTACCCAGGGCGCACTACGTGACGCTCGCCTCTTTCTGTTCTCGTGGGCAATATGTGACGCTCTCGTTTGTTCTGACCAAGCGTAACGTCACATTACACTAACTCATGAGTCACAGCAATGTTGGATAAATGGATAAAAAGCAAATGAATGTGTGACCCACTAAAAGTAAAAGTAGTTTGTTGAGTAAATTAATGAGTATCTTTTATTCACTGTAGAAATTCAGAACATATTACTTAATGATTTGCCAAAACATATTCCAAAAGGCGAATAAGGGGAGTACCAGCACTTATTTTTTTCCACTTAAAGCACTGTGCTGGAGCAGATCTTGTGTTTGACCATCGGTGAGAAGAGAACTTTACCAATTTCCATCCTAGGAAGAGAGGAAGCCTCTCTTTTTTAAACTTTCTGACCACATTCGCACAGTTAAACCCATTCAAACCTGGAAGCTGCCCAGCACAACCACAATCTGATCTGCTGGCCACTGAGCAGCTCCACTGGAGCAAGGTTTAAGGGTTTTGCTTTAAGGGCCTGACAAACCAAACCGACAAAAGAATTAGTGACCATGAAGGCCAGCTGTTCTGTTGCCTCATGTTGCCTGTGTCTTGGCCGAAAAGCTGCACTTGCACACATCACAAAAACCACAGCCGACAGCCAACTAGCACGTATGTTCTGCGCCTGCGTAAGAAATAAGGACGAGCACCGTACAAACTAGGGCGACAAGCGCACTCCGAAGGCCTGACGCTGGGCAACAGCCAGCCATTGGCTTGGTGTATAAGGACCTTAAGGTGACCTTAATGGTAGTAAAGAGGAAGGCGCTAGCGCTGCTTTTTTCACTTTTTCCACCCATATTTATCCCTACAGTCCCGGGAATTCAAGCTTCATAAGCTTCATCAACCCTCAGGTCACAACTACCCCTATCTGCGTCTATTAAATATTTTATCTTCAAATTTCTCCAAATGAAACGACAAAATATGCTGTTTGGCCTCTAGAATGACATATTAAAGAATTTTTTTATCTGACGTCCCTATCAGCAGGATGACCTCATTTGTCTTCATCATTATGGTAAAATTAATTATCACATGGTTGACAAGAGAACTATCATGGTCATGTTTTAAAAAAGACAACTGTTACTGTCTGGAAGAAATAAAAAGACCAACAGTGATCTCCCATTTGAGAGAAAAAAAAACACATAGACATTATTATGCAAAATCAGCACAGCTGCAGGTTGCCACACCAAAACAAACAAGGAAAGAAAAATTAAAATTCGAGTGCATCAGCCATTAAAAAAACATCACTTGACTTCCTGTTTTGCTCCCATCATAGTTAATCCGGTAGCTAGAGGGCTTTGCCTCTTGTACATAAACCTAGTTTGAGACTCCGTTCACACTGTAACATTGTTTTCACATTGTCATTTGATAAGTTGCTTTTGTAGAAATATCGGTCATAGTCACTTTCAGTCCTGGTTGATTTCATAACACCCCTGTTAAATATTAACAGCATGTGCACAGGAATGGAAAACTCCACAACTAACAGTGAAAACCACTTTTATACGGTCAACAGGTTTTTAATGGTTGCTGACAAATTTACTGGGTATTGCTGAAAAAATGCTGACCATAAACAGAACCAAAAACAGGGTTTAAGTTAGTGAAGATCAGTGTTAGAAAGTGCTCAGTGTAAAAAATGTCCATTTCATTTGTTGTACTAAAACATTCACATTCACAAAAATAATTTATTTATTTATAAATATTTACTACTTAAACAGCATTTAATCTCTTCAAAAGAATTTAAATGTTTCCACCAGATTTTTATATTAATGTGAGTGGGTTGATCTCTGTCTTCCACACTTCTTCACATTTTCTGACTTAGGCAAATTGTGGCTTAGCATCAAGCCTGTTCATGCTTCACTTAATGCCAGCCAGCAGGCAAGATTGTCCTAGCCATCCTGTTATGTAAAAGTCAGTTGATTTAGTTCTTATGCGATATATAACAATTTATTTAATCTATTGTCTTTTCTGATGTGTTTAGTATTTCTTTTCCAAAATTTTGGGCTGAAATGTTTATGGACGAGGTAATGTATTAAATTTTTTTATTCACGTTGCATTTCGTCACGTTTGTCAACTTTGTTCCTCACTCTCTGACCGGTGTTATGTTAGTGACAGGTAACAAAATTAAAGTGCACGGTTATCTTGAATAAACTTATGGATTTCCCTGAGTTTGAATATCGTTAGAAACATTTCAGATAATGTAAGCACACAACTCAACAAAATATATAACAAAGATACAGACATGTTATGAAATGTTACATAATGTATGTTTAAGCCTAATGTATAGTTTATTGACTAAATGTCATCAGGATACTGTCCATTGTTACTTGACTGCACAACAATACTGTGAACCTGGTCTTGTTTATTTTCTTCTGTGATGACTACTGTATCTGAACTATGTGATCTAGATATCAAAGCTTCACACATGAACTGCGGGTAGAATTACATGCTGGTTCCAAGCTTACTGACCTGTGTTCATTTTGATAAGACCTGTTTACTTATTTACTGACTGAACCTTCACCTTGAGCTCACAGGCCCCCTGTGAGCTCACTGTGACATGGTTGACCCTTTGCCACCCAGATGTTCTATAAATATCTTTTTACATCACAGCCACTCATTTTCATCATCACATCGTCTCATCTCCCTCATGTTCTTCCACTAATGTGACGTATTTCTGTTTTGTAGTCAGTAACTAAATTAAAAATAGCCCCTGTGAGACAGAGTTTCTCACAGTGAGCCTCTACCCCAGCCTCTCCCAGCAGCCTCAGATGTCTCCTCTCTGCTGATAAAACCAGTCTACGCTTTCATCTCCACTTTACTTGTCCTTGCATCTTTGTTTTAAGAACTTGTGCAATGGATTAGTCCCCCCACACACACACCTGAAAAGCCTTTGGATTAAGATGTGTTGAGGGCGACAGGGAGGATGATGCAAAAGAAGAAGAAGAAAGAGTCGGAGGAGAAGAAGAAAGAAAACAGAGGAAGGAGAAAGAGGAGGATAATGTAAGGAGGAGAAGAAAGGAGGAGAAGAATGTAGGAGGAAGTGGTGTGAAGAGCAAAAGAGGAGAAACACTGAATGAGTAGAAAGGGAGCATCATTTTGGTGTTTGTGTGTGAGACTTAACATCAGGGAAGTTAGACCCCTGTTGATGTTGGGTATTCAACATCTGTGCAGCTTCATGTGCAACAGTGTGTGTTGTATTTCTTAGTTAACTGTCACTTGGTTGTTTATTATCCATCTGTTGGCTCCTTTAAAAAACACAAAAACTGACTCGCTGTTGCTATGCGACTGTTTAAAACAGTTTCTAACCAGAATGAAGCCTTGCGATTGTTTGCTGGAATGATTTCATGTTGAAATTTTCCAAACCATCAGCACCCTGCATGCTGAGCCTGAGTGCTTAATGCAATAAGACCACACGGAGCTGTCAGGAGACTTTTATCTTCTATTACAAACAAAGGCATAGGAGAAGTCATTTGGGGGGGAACTCATTTGTGAGCTCTTGTTCACTCCTGTAAGTGGTGACATTGCACTTTGACCTCATTTTCAGATTTATGTGATCTGTATTTGTATAAGGAAAAACACATGTTAATGCCAGGTGCAAATGCATGCAGAATGCAAGTCCCAGTGTAGATGCAGTCCGTACAGCGTGACCATATGCTTAAGAGAAAAGTCCAGCCATTAAGCTGAAAGGTCCCCTACTGTAACTCTGCCTCTTCCTGCCAGCTCAGGCAAGCCTGAAAAGAGCTAAAAGTAAGCAGTAGCTAGTAAGTTTTTTCTTGCAATAAGTGATTTAAAAAATGAGTGGCACTCGTCCATGGCATCGCCTCCATTGACTTTGGATGCACTATGTTTGTTGACAGATGAAGGCAAAATGGAGATAACATGATAAAGATCACACACCAGGTGTCAATGTGGCCAGTGTTTCCAACAGCGTATGATTTTGGTTGTCAAGAAAAAGATCTCAAAGAGTTTCATAAAACGTGTTTAAACAGCTTGTTTTGTTCAGCAACGTCAAAAGACAAAAGCGTTCATGCTCCGATGGCCACATTCATAGATGGGGCTTAAAGCTAAAAAATAACACCCTGTTAGAGAGAGGGGAGAGACTCAATGAATTGTACAAATGAGGAAAACAGTGCACGTATTTGCACCGTCTCTCCTCATAAGACATTCATAATGTTGCACTTGGTTGGACACACAAGTGCGGTCACACAATATGTGTAAGGAATGAAGAAAACAGAGCTCTAGAGAGAAGTTCAAAACCCTCCAACTTTCACAGCTCAACGTACTAGACCAATCTCTGCGCATAGCTGGTGCGGTCTACTTTGAAAACTTATCAAAATTGTCTGAAGCAGTTTCCTCTGATTCTGTCATCTGTGATGGTTAAACAAGCACTTGATTTAAAGCATACTGTTTGTGTTGGGATGAGTGTCCCTGTCCCAGTCATAGAAGTTATACTGCACTTATGAAGTATCTGTAGTTTATTTTGAAACACATTCACAAAATGGTCATTAATGACTCAGTTACGGGCCAAATAATGACATACGATTTGCACTCATCACTCAACACAATTAGCTGGAACTGAGAGCTGTGTGAATTGTGATAAAAACAGTCAGAATACATCGTATGAGCTTTTGCCACGATCACAATCAGTCCATGTGGCCCAGTTAGATCCTGTATGTGCTGACCAATAACTGATATTGGTTTAACTTTAGCATGAACAATGAGCATTTAAGTTATTACTGTATGTTTGAAAAGTTAAATAAATCATTTATACGCTAACTCTACATCTAAATAAATAATGTCCATCCAAATGCAGAAATGTGTTTGATTCTTGTTCTTTTCTACCCGTCACAATGCAACTAATGTAAATTCAATGTCATTTTTAATTGTTTGTGGTGATTAAAAGTGCCTAATCTTGTCTTGTAGGTTACAGAAGTACAAATCTGTGCATATTTCATGCTCTTAGTCAGATCATACTTCTATATTTAGACAGTACAGGTGATAAAGTGGATTGTTTTATTATTCTAGTTGGGTCACCTTTCAAGGTCACACATAAACA
>JAQQZW010000022.1:10543149-10553707 GCA_029814745.1 Zanclus cornutus | reverse complement strand
TGTGTGTTTGTGTGTGTGAGAGAGAGAGAGAGAGAGTGTGAGAGAGAGAGAGAGTGTGTGTGTGTGTGTGTGTGTGTGTGTGTGTGTGTGTGTGTAGAACTTTGTATGTACATGAGTGTGTGTGTTTATGTGTCTCTGTGTGTGCATTCATAATAGGTATCTGTACATGTTCCATTCAGGGTGCGCAGCAGCAGCAGAGAAGTACAGGTGTGTGCCTGGTTCAGTGCTCAGATCAGAGACGCTCCACCCAGCCTGGCAGCGTCATCTTTGATATCAATAAGTTCCTGATTGGTCTGCAGTGGGGAAAAGAGTGTCAGCTTCAGCAGGGCCGAGCAGCAGGGCAGAGAGTCGATGATGACACCAATCGCTCCATCTCGTCCATTGAAGAAGACTTTCTGACTGCCTCAGAACACCTTGGTGATGACAGCGAGGATGATGGCTTCAGAAATGGTGAGCCTCGTTACCTCCACATTAGAGGTTTTTTTTGGCCATGTTTGTGTGCAAAGCAAGAATTAGTTATAGTATATAGTTTAGAGAACATCATGAATTCAAGACAAAAGTGGCAGAAGGGCAGGACTGAGAGAAAAAGGTGAAATTACACATCAGTCTGCTACTTCAGCAACATGAAGAGCGCCATGGATTTATTAATACAATCACTACTCCAGAAAGTAGTAAAAACAGAACTGCTGGTTTCTGCAGCTGTCCATCTACGCGTCCGTTTGGGAGTATTTTCCAGCCTTTGTAAAATCTAACCCCACGCACAATAAGTAGCTCTGTTTATAATACTTTCTGGAGTCGGCTTGGAGGACACATTCCACACATGCGCAGTACATCTGGTTCTACAGGATTGGGGTGTAGTAGCTGCGTGGCCAAGTCTGGACAAGTCCCAGCGGTCACACAGAATTGTGGGTAACACAGAGCCTGTGTGTACACCCTCTGATGCCAAAATTTAGGTCCCACAGCTTTTTACATACTCATGGATGCAGAAAGTTGACATTAGTTAGCAAGCTATCTCATAAAATTTAAATCAAATTAAGATGAAAACTGATGGAAATCAAGGCCAGTGAACATATTACTAGTTTTAGTGTTGATCCAACTGGGTATCTCAATATTGTAACATAGTCTGTTGTTGAATGCCTTAACTATTTTCTCTTAAAAGTGCTTCAATGAAAAGAAAATTACGTATGTATCAGATGATTGTTCATCACCATGTGTATTTTCACAGAGATATAGAGCCAGGTATGTTTAATACTAAATGTTAGTTAATCTGGATGAATTCCTACTTATACTGGTGACATGTATGCGTTTGCTTTTTGTATGCATTGATGCATGGTGAACATTAATAAAAATGTTGATTTAATCTGTCATGATTTAATTCATCAAGTCAGCCATGTGTCCTCTGTGTGACCCAGTGTACATTAACATGGATTATAGATTTCACTCCTCATCTGCCCATGTAAACATGGTGCTGTTAGCCTCACAGTGTTCCTGTGTTACATATACATTTACTTGCAGCTTGAGTCAGCACGCTGTCCATTCTTAGATTAAAAATTTTAACCATACACTATGCAGATGCGATAAAGCTGACTCTACACTGAGTAAATGTAATGGTTATATTTAGATAATTGCTATTAAGAATGCTTTCTGCTATGTGTGGAAGGTGTAGTAGTGGTTGTAGTGTTGAGTCATGACAGGCTCATTGGAAGTTTGGTCTTAGCCCATTGAATTATGATAATAGTGGAGGTGATATTAGTCCTACTACATTTCATGTCTGCCTGACTACATACCTGAATATAATGTCCTATATTATTGCTGACATTAAACTAGAACTATAAAATATTCTAAACAATCTTCTAGTCATATTTGTTTTTTATTAGACACCAGGTTTTAAAAATAAATACAGCATACTGCATTTCCTCCTGGGGTTGCTGCAACACTACCAAGGTAGCTCTGTAGCAAGCACTGAAAGATTTCTGTAAAGACTGAAAATGTGTTATGCAAGTGAGCAGTATATAATTATTGCTATTTTGTTAACCTGGTGACGAATGAAATGTTTTAGATGGTGATAATTCTCTGGAAATTTGTCCAAGGGGAAATTTAATGGGACAAACAAGATATAAACCTGCACCAGTATTCAGTGAAGGGTAAAACAGGGTAATATTCTACTCTTGCTGTGACACTTTGTAAAACCGATGGAGCTGCTTTGTAATCAATGTGGACATTTTTATTCCCTGTCTTTCTCTGTTTTTCTCTGTTTTTTTCACAGAACCAGAGAGTGGTGACCTGGCAGATAGCTTGGTAGAGGTTGCACAGAAACACGGTGTCAGACTTGCATGTCAGAGAGGACAGCTGGCCCATCATCAGAACAGGGAGGATGCTGAGGTGAAAAGGCAAGGGCATCAGCAAGCAAGCCTCCACACGAAGGAATCAGCTGGTCACTATGCTACCAATCTGGCTGAGTCAGTATTGCAAGATGCCTTCATACGCCTCTCTCAAGATGAAACCTCCTTTGTCTCTGAGGCGGCTGTCAGTGTGTCCCTCACTAGTCGTCCTTCCAACTTCACCGATCCTTCAAAGACCAGAGAGCCTTCCCAACAGCGCACCTGCTCTTTTGAACTCCCTAAGATTGTTATAGTTCAAAGCCCAGACAGTTCGGACGGGGCTGTAGAATGGCCAGAGACCCAGGTGTCTCATGTGCCTGACCAGGATGTCACTGCCAAAGCCAGAGAGATGCCAGAGAATGGGACACATGCCAACAGTCACCACCACAATGGAGGACACCCATCCAAACATGTAGAGGTGGCTTTGGCCTGTGCTGCCAGTGTCATTGGCACTATAACTACCCCACAGCTGACAGAACAGCTTGCCATGGAATCAGCTTCAGAGGAAGACACAGAGGAGGAGCTGCAGGAACCAGAGGAGAGAGGTGACTACTCCTTCTCCTCAGCCATGTGTGGCATGGCTCAGGTAGCCGGTGCTGTAGCAGCTGTGGAGCTAACAGAGGAATCAGGGGAGTGCTGCGATTCTGACGCAGATTCCACTGACGTCTATACAGCATCCCGTGGTCTGATGTCTGCTGCAGAGGCCTCTACAGCCTTCACACTGCACTGCAGTGTGGCGGAGGGTACAAGCGTTGAAGCGTTTCGTGCCAACATTGCTGAGGTTCTGCATAGGGAAGCAGCTGAGGTGCTGACTCAGCCACAAGGCTACAAGAGTGTAGCTCACCTGCTGGAGGCCACGCATAACAAGATTGTAGATGGCATTACGTGTCCAAAAAAATCCTACATGGATGAAAGAGAGGTGGATGACTTAATAAATGAGGTGGCAGACAGCCTATTTAAGCATGCTTTAGAGAAGGCAAAAAAGAAAAGAGAACTGGAGGGTACTGGAAAAGATTCATCAAACCTCCAGGTTTTTCTTCAAGACAGTGTAAATACTTTGCTGTTTGATATCCTTTGCCTGACACAGAAGAAAATCAGTCACATCTCTGGATGTGACCAAGGGTCATTTGAGACACAATAGGGTGATACATGTGCTAGGGAGCCTGTTATGGCCAATGAGAGCAGGGATTCCTTAAGTCAATTACAGTGCTTAGTTGGCCATAGCCAGTCTACTGAGAACCACAGCGGCATGCTACACTGCACAGATAAGCTTACCATGGTTCCTGGGCTGAAGGAGAAATATGTGCTTGAGGAAAGTGACCCCACTGCATCTCCCTCTATAACACAGAGCAAAGAGCAACCGCAGCCTTCATCATACAGACAAAGTCAGTCTATCTCATTGCCTGCCAAGGACTTTTCTGACCACCAGCAGATCCAGCAGAGCAGTGGTGCCATCAGAGAACAGTTGAGTGAAATCCCTGTTCATAGCACCGAGAAGAGGGGACGACAGGTGACCAGCAGTGACAGCAGACAGGCCTCCCTCACACCACAATCCTCCCTCAACTCTTGCAGTTCTCTGCTCTATTTAAGGATGGACTCAGAGTCAAGGACACCTATAACATGCTATGCTGATGATTTGGCTGCTACGGTGGTGTCTATGGCCACAGAACTAGCAGCCATCTGCCTGGAGAACTCCACTGGGAAACAGCCCTGGTTCTGTGCATTAAAAGGGATGTCTACTGAAGGGCCAGAAGCCTACTTGATTCCTGCTTGCCGCACAGCCCTGAGGAGGAAAGAGGGTCAGAGCAACAATGCTGCCTCCAAGAAACATCGGGCACCACGCCTCAGTGAGATCAAGAGGAAAACGGAGGAGCAACCAGAGCTGATGGAACGGCTGGTGAACCGTGTGGTGGATGAATCCGTCAACCTTGATGAACCCCAGGACCCGTTTGCCCTCTTTGCCTCTGAAGTCACAGCCAGGATCATGAATTGCCCTGAGCTTAATGTGGTGGATACCTCCAAAACAGGCCAGCCACGCAGCAGGTTGCAGTGTGAGAGGTGGAGCCGTGGGAAGGCATCTAGTTATGAGAGCATTCCAGAAGAAGACGCAGACCCCTCAGGCACACCCAACACCCTGGGCCTTGGCAGTCGGTTAGGTCAAAACTTGAGTCGTGGTAGCTCAATCTCTAAGCAGTCCAGCTGTGAGAGCATCACAGACGAGTTCTCACGGTTCATGGTAAACCAGATGGAGACTGAGGGCAGGGGCTTTGACCTTCTGCTGGACTACTACGCAGGAAAAAACGCCAGCAGCATTCTGGCTGCAGCTGTGCAACAGGCTGCATCAAAGAAAAATGGTCACCTTAATGTCAGGACCTCATCCTGCCTGTCCAAACAGTCCAGCACAGAGAGCATCACAGAGGAGTTCTATAGGTTTATGCTGCGGGACATGGATAAGGAAAACAAAGAGTATGGCATCGCTAAGACTAAAGAGTGGAGCAACAGCCTGTTCCCCCCTTCTCCTAGAACTCCCTTCTGTATACGACAGTCCTCTGTCCCAGATCGGCGCTCCTCAGACTCGCGGCTGACTGTCAACTCACCCATTAAAGCCAACTCTTTTGACGGATTTGCTCGCAATGTGCATGGAGATACACTGAATATATTTCCCACCAACTCGGTGTCAGCCACAGGACTGTGTAAGTCAGACTCCTGCCTCTATCAAAGAGGTAAGACTGACCAAATCACTGATATGCTGATTCACGAGACCTGGTCGAGCTCCATTGAGTCGTTGATGAGAAAGAACAAGATCATCACTGATCCAGAGGACAGTATTGAGCTGGAGGCTGCGGGAGACTCCCAGCCCCATGTGCAGCGGTTTGCCAATCGCCTGGCAGCCGACATTGTGGATATTGGCAAGTCTGCTATCGGGGGCCAACAAGATGTAGCTGGGGGCACATCTGGGTCACTACAACAACCGCACATGCCTGTCGGTGAAAGAAGGAGGGGATTCAAACAGTCTCATCTAAGTTGTGGTCGGAGCAGGTCCAGCCAGGAGCAAACTGGTTCTGGTGTATGGTCTGGGGCTAGTGACAGCAGTGCACCCCGTGTAAGGGGCCCCAGAGACGTGCCACTGATCCACATTGAGGGAGATCAGAGGGATGAAGAGACTATTTTAAATCCCGAGAGGACAGGAGAAGGACCTCAGGAAACACCCCTAGATACGTCTACTACCAAGCGTACAGAGAGAGCTACAGCCAATGGCAGCAGGTATTACACTTCTCACAGTCCTGTGTAAGAGTCAGACCTTCCTTCAGGCAAAAAGTTTGGTATAGCCCAGTAGCAGAATTATGATACTGTACATGTAAAAAGTAGAGATTAATCTGTCTGACAAGAGTGAGAAGTAAAGAAAAATGTTGTTATTTTTAAGGTAAAATTAAAATTGGGAAAGAACAACAAGTGAAATCCAGACCCTGCAACTGTCCAAGCGTACCAAAGCCATTTTTAGAGTTTGTTCAAGAGCAGCGGGTACCCTGGAGATCCATTCACGGGGAAAAGTAATCTATTTTTGTAGTGTGTGAGGTTTGACAAACCTTTGGCTAGGCTGTGACTCACACTGTCTAGATGAAGTACTGTGTTAACAGAGAGCTTTTAGTAGCTTCATTTTTTATCCACTGTGGAGCTGTTCAACTCACCTTGATCAGTACAAGCAACAGCTGCTTGCCTGAGAGAAGTTGTTTGGCAGCTGGTTTGCTGAAAAATTCTGTTCATATATAGTCAGTTCATTTGCAGTTTAGTCACTCTGATTATTACATTATTAGACATGGTCAGTTTTACATGACTTATTCAGACCAGAGTGACATGTAAGTAAGACAAGAACTCAGTGTCTTCAAAGTGTCTGAGTGGCCTTTCAGAGAATGCAGCAGAGCATGTGCTTTCACAGAAGACATTTTGGTGGATATTCTGGGGGGTAATGTGGACTGGTGCAGGTCATTGTGCATCTAAATATGGAAACAAATGCACCCTCTGAAGAAATGTGTAAGTGAAAAGAGCTGCTAATGTTCAAGAGAGGTATACAGAGGAAAGTAAAAGTATATTATCCAGATGTGATGAATCAGTTGCGATCAGTTGGTCTTTTACTGAGAAATGTAGATCCTCAAAATAAGACTTGTTCAATAGTGAATGAGAGGAAATCAACTGAAAGACTCCCAGGCCACAGGAGAGTTACAAGACACGCTGCTTTCCACTTGACAATGCATGTAATCCACGAACAAGTGGAGTGCATCTGCTTGTCCCTTGTGTCAGAGTGGAACTCAATCACTCGCCTAGTCAATAAAACCTGATTTCCCTCTGGAATTGTCCAGGATGGCAGCCCTCAATCATCTGATTATGACTTAATTTGATCTGTTTCCTGAAAAACACTGAAAACACAACAGTGCCCCTGAGGAATGCTGTTTGCTGATGCGTTAAAGATACTGAAATGAATTAGCTTTCTGTTTCTGTGGTGCAAAGTTACTCCAAGTTCCAAAGGCTTGTCATTTGTATAAAGTTACTGTAGATCTGTGATTTCTAGAGCATAAACTGTTCTGATACTGCCTGCTAAAATGCATTGTAATTTTAACAATAAACAAAACAACTCTTAAACAACTTTAAACAACTCTGGAAAACAGTCAAAGTAACCACACATGGCAGCAGACATTGTGCACAAGTCGTCGATGGTCATTCCCACCATCTTGCGGTTTGCTCTCCCCAGCAGTGAGAGGGACAGGCCAGCTGCGGCGGTGGCTGCAGTAGTGAAGAGGGACAAGCGTTCTATGAGTGCTAGCAGTGAAGAGAGCATGGGGAGCTGGTCCCATATAACCCCCGAGGATGACCCCCACGAGGAGACCAGTAGTTTTATCCAGCTGAGTGAGGGGTCAGTAACCGTTGCTCCTTGACGCTGCTACTCCCACCCTCACCCCACTCCCATTGGCCCATTGCTACTGACACTTGTGCTCTCCTATGCCGATACCAATTTACTCCCTGCTGCTGCAATATCCACGCCTGCTAAGGCAGTATATGGCAGAGAGCTCACCCCACAAAGCCCTCTCCATAGCTCGCATACAGGGCTAGACCCTGCCAGCACCCCCCACGCACAACTGCCTGCAGTAGTAGGCTGCAGTGGTACAGTGCTGTGACCTCACATCAAAAGCCTCTAGCTCAGAACATTTGCTACACCATTCTCTGCTTCATCAAATTCTCATTTCTTTTAGTCAACCACACCAACTTTTTCAACTACTACCAAACAGCCTGGAGTCACTGCTCTGTGCTTGCTATTTGTAATGAGCAGTAGAAATGGAATTGCTTTCACTTTGCCTTAAAAACAACTTATGCTGTGATTGTGGACCAAATGATATTACAAACACTAAAATAAGAATTATAAAATGCATATTTAAACGCATTAATTTCTACAGAAATTAACGTGTGAAAAAGAGGAAAGGGGAAGCTGGAAAGGCTCCATGTGTTCAGTGTGGCAAAAATATGGAATACTATAGTTTTTGAAACTAACTATAAGAATAGTTGCCTACACCACCACAACACTGCTGCTGCTCTCCATCTGCTTACTTTAACTTCACCTCATTCCCTGATCCATATTATGACACAAGTGCACGGCTGCCAGCCCTGCCTGTCCACCCTTACCTGCCTCAATTACCTCCAAATCTCTTCATCTTCATATTCAGACAGGCTTGCTGCTGGACAAAAATCACCAGCTCTCCCACCTTGAGCGTCAGATTCTGCTGCAGCTGCTATTTATATGTTAATCACCAGCTAATGAACAAGCTGACCTGCATCGCTGCGCCTGGTTGTTGTTCTCTACACAAGTTAGCGATCATGTTGGACTTCTTGGGACAACAGGCGGATGACGTTATCTCTTGTTGTTTATTGGTTAACAGGAACGGGACCAGCAGCGCATCCAGCCTAGGTCTGGCAGATCTGGATGCCTTTTCTGATGTGCCCACTCAGAGCACAGTAATCAGGTAACTGTCAGTGTCACAGGCCGGTGCTGAAATATTCCTCATTAATTTGTCACTCTGATGCCCATAATGACATTTTTTCTAATAAGACAGAAAGTCTGCAGATAGTATATTGCTTTTTCTCATTTTCTCACCCGGAGCGCAGCAATCAGGTGACTGTGACAGGCTGCTGGACTAACACTCATGCACATGACAGATTATGGCTAATTACATTTTCCACTGTCATTCTAGCACAGAAAATGATGTTCTGTTCAAAAGACATAAAAGCCTCTCCAGTCTGCAGCACTTTTTCTGTTCTGTTTTATCTATTTATCAGCCTCAACTGTGAGCTTCAAAACACATTCAGATTGACAGAGTATACTCTATACTATCACTAAAGGAATATTAAAGAGTAATAGACATTTTGGGAAGAACACTTGTTCGCTCTCTTGCTGTCATCTAAACCTTCTTCTAAAACCACAATGTGTCTTTTTTCTTTTTTGGTTTTTGTACAAATTAAACAAGATACAACATCTCTGCTGGAAGGCTGATTTTGTTACCTTTAAACAAAGAAAGGCTAGCTGTTCCCCTTGTTACCATTCCAATGCTAAGCTAAGCTAAGCTAGGTAGAGAGCTGTTGGCTCTAGTTTCATATTAACATACAGACATAACAGTGGTATTGATTTTTCTCATCTAACTCTTGGCAAGAGTGTGAAACTGTATAACTCCCAAACTGCTGAAATAGTCTTTACAGTAAAACTGTATGTTACTGTGATTTTCAATGTGTTTTTTCTTTTTTTTCCTCACAGCGAGGAGACAGAGAAAGGCCATCTGGCAGGAACCAAGGAGAATGTCCTTGGTGAGTGTTGTGATGGATTTTCATGTCATCTCAGTGTTATCAACTTCTTAATCATTCACCTCCTTAGTCAGCTGTAAAATCTCTACTTATTAAGAGTTCAAGCAATTAAGGTACAGTATATGCTGGGTCTGTGTGATTAAGCACTCAAATGGATATGCCTGACTAAAATTCTCCTCTCTGAAAATAAGTATGGTAATAAAAAATTGAAAAGGGCCCATAGCACCAGAAGTGTATCGACACAAAGTTCATCTTTGTTTAATGACTTACACTCCAACCAAGATGATATCAAAGCAAAACTAAGCCCAGGATATTTCTATTTTATGAAGCAGAACATACTGTAGGATTCCACGTAAAGGTTTTGCACGCTATCTGGAATGAATTCTGTGCAGTCCTACAGCGCTTTGTAATGATGACATCATAGTAAACGTTCAAGGTGTGTAATGTGGAGATGCCCTCTGACTACAAATTGTCCTGTCACCTTTGATTTTTCAGAGGGTAATTCCATGTGGACAGCAGGCAGCAGTAGCAACCTCAGGGTGCTGTTGGTGGTAAACTGCGACCTTGAGCCTGAGTGTGTGGACTCTGAGCTGAGAGTTGCCCTGCAGTGGATTGCTGCCTCCGAGCTGGGCCTCCCTGCTCTCTACTTCTGGAAGTCCAAAGAGAAGAGGGTCGCAAAGGTAGACTCATTTTTCACTGAAATGCTACTGATTGTTGTGTTTTCTTTGAGTATTGTAACCCTGTTGAATGGGCATAGAAAGGATTTTGGAGATACTGAGGTCCCCCCCAAGGCACAGTCTTTTTTTAGAATCTAATCTCTGTTATTGGCCATGTGTGCAAATACATGTAATTTGACTCCAGTTTTACATTGCTCTCATTGTATTGTTGACTTGAAAATGTTGGAATTTAAATTAGAGATGCACCGGTACTGATATTGGTCTGATGCTGACTTGAATAGCTGGACCAGGTATCTACAACGATGGGCCGATCTGGTAGTGGAAATCATAATGTTAAATATAAACAAATCAGTACATTTTTGTCTATGTATTGAATTGTTACATTCAATATAGAGCAAGTCCGATGTTTAAGTCAAGTTTGATGTTGCTAAAATAGGGCGTAAGATGGTTTGTTACACAGAACCATCTGGAAAGACATCCGTGGAAACTGTTTGGAAAAGAGAAGGAACTTTCAAAAATACTTGGCAACTGATTAGCTGAACCACCTGTCATCTTCTATCAAGTGCAACCAGTAGGATCAATGAACCATATGAACTGGTAGGAGAGCAAAGGCAGCTGGGAGAAGAGGGAAAACATCTGCAGTGCTTTTCTTTGCTC
>JAQQZW010000022.1:10469159-10484258 GCA_029814745.1 Zanclus cornutus | reverse complement strand
TGTTAAATACATTGGTATACACATTTTAAAGGGTATAACTCTCAGATAGCAGCTAAATATTCTTCCTTTAAAGACGAAAAAAAACTATGCCAGTTCTTAGCTTGTGGCTTCAGAGGGACCTTTCCATTTACAAAAGAGTGTTACTGACAAAGGCTGATGGTATATCAAGGTTTTTTTCTTATTCTAATTTGTAACTTCTCTTAACCTTGTGGTCTGTATGAACATTAGTAAATTATTTATCAAATTTGTGTGGAAAAATAGACACCACCACCTTAACAAAGAAAAATAGTTTAGGGGGAGCAGAGGGAGGATTAGAAATCTTAGATCTTGTCCATTTAAATCACACCTTTAAGATCAAATGGGTCAAGAAATGTTTGGAACTCTCAGAATAATACTTGAATTTTTTATACACAATATTTTTTTAGATTTTAGGTTGCTTAAATTTTTTACAAGGGCACAGTTACATTGTATCTGAATTGCAGGTTAAACTCTCAAAGTTCTATCAGCAAGCTTTATTGTCTTGGAAACTATGTAAAGTTCACAACGTTTCACCCCATAAGGATATAATTTGGAACACTTACAATATCACTATTAACAATAAAAGCAGATATAAAGAGAACAGGATGTTGCCTAAGATGTTACCTAGGCTATTAAAGTGTTATTGCTTACATGCCTTGTTTAAAAGTTGGTGGGATAAAATTAACAGATTTAAAATGTACAACTAAATATATGAAGAAAGAACTAAGATTATAAAAAATAGTGCAAAGCATGGTTGTTACCCTTCCAGTTCTGTGTTTTGAATAGGTATGGAGGTGCCTATTGGACTGCATTATGCACTGGGCACTTGACAGTGTTTCTTACTTTTGTGCCGTGCTTAATCCACTTCCATTTCATTGACAAGGGGGGCAGAATTCCTCAATATGATACATTTTAATACAACTGAACATTATATCACATTATTTAGTCTATTATGTCAAATGATGATATAAAAATTTGAACGGGTGTGTTCATTATAGTGAATGCACAGGTCAATGTCGCGGGGGGTTTTGGGAGGTGGCACCCTTAATGGGTGTGGGTGGTGCAAGTAGGAGCCATTCAAATGCACGATTGACATGAAACAAGTCGTCCTTTTGCGTAACCAGTAAACGGGAAATCACGCCTGAATCTAGAGAACTATCAATGCAAGAAAACCATCAACTTCTGAGTCACGTCTTAAGGCGGACTTTCAATGCTGTTGGGATGCTCTTCGTTTAATGGACACAGAGGCTGCGCCGATTGAGTACTTACCTCCGTGTCTGTAACTGGCTGAAATAATGTTCCTACATATTTTGTTCTTAATATTGTTCAGCACCATGCACATCGCATCATCTTTGGAGCTGCATCTTGGCATGTAAGTGTCGTGTTTTAATTGAAATCGTTTCCACCGTTTTTAATTTGAATTTAACCTATTACATTTTAAGGAATAATCAGGTGAATGATAAACTTATACGTGTACACGCTTTGAAATTAGACGGAAGCGATGTGTCATGGCCTTCATTTAAAAAGAAAAAGACAATAATTAACATTATTTACTTTTTTCAAAGCCAAGTTTTAAAAATAATTTAGCTTTTGCTTCTGTCTGTAGGCTGATACTTTATAGTTTACTCTCTTCAGCGCCCACTAGGAGTCGCTCTTTTTGGTCCCTTATAAGTATGGATTTGTTATGTATATTACTGCTGCAGCGTGCTTCTGCATGATAGCTTCTCATGGCATGTGCTTTTTTCTTTGCACTCTGAAAAAGGGTTCCGAATTAAAATACATTGTCCTGGACATGACTGAAAGAGTTGTTTGCATTACCAAAGAAGCTGAATACTTCCTTTAATTAGCTTGAGGCTGCTCTGTATTGAAGCCAGATGGTTTGTAGAGGACACCTCTGGAAACTTTATGATACCTGCACAGGCAACACAGACGGACTCAGGCTAGCCTACTTATGACTGCAGTACATTACAAACTCCTGTGTTGTATGATGAACGTGACACATCAGCGCATGCACATGCACATACAAACAATTCTAGGGGAGAAAAATACTTCCTGTGGAATTTAATTGGTTGTTTATTGCATGCTGTAGGCAGTGTCCAAACCATGGACTTTTTTATTTGGACTTAAATCAAGCATTTTACACCAGTCAGGAAGTTGTATAATTGTTTGATGATGTGTGTGATGAGCTGATGTTTATGAAACTGAGCATGTGTAGAACATGTGGATGTTCATGTTTGTTGCAATACATACATTGCTTCTGCGGCAGGCTTAAACCACCATGGGAAGCTCTTTAGCCCCCCGACTCAGTCAGCTACCTACATCAGCATACTGTATATGACAATAAAAAATGAAGCACTCACATGTTGGTCTTAAAAGTCATCGTAAAATATAGTTTTTTTTTAAATTGTTGGTCTTTAAGTCTAAAACAACATTTTGACAACATCTGCCTATGTCTTTGTTGTTTTTGTGTGTTTTCCATGCACAGGCCAAATGTTTGTGCTGACCAGGAGATGTCCATGTTAGGGGGGCCTCAGCCTTGTGTCCAGGCTTTTACCCGCATGGTTAAAGTGTGGAAACAAGGCTGCACCGGCCATAGATGGTGTATGGGCCACGAGAGAAGGTAAGAGCTATATATTTCACAACACATGCTCACTTAATTGACCATTACTATTCCACGAAGACACCTCATTCATAAGCACAGCTGCAGTAGGCTAAGTCCCGATGGAGTGTTTTACTCATTGACCCATTGCTAAGTCTGAGTTTTTCTGGTCAAATGCCATGTCTTTGCCATTTATAAGCTCCACTGGAATGACTGGGGCTGAAAGGAGGGGGTAGTAGGATTGGAGGTCATAAACTTAAAGTCACATATCTTCAATCATTCACTTTCATCTATATAAGAAATATTGCATCTCTAAATACACAAAACTGGTCTTCTTTCAAAAATGACCATTAACACTACTCATATAATTGACTTATTAAGATCATTTTGAGCTGCACGACGTTAGTTCTTGGCATTTCTAAACATCTGAATAAAACATATACATATTTTATGTGATAGTCAGTA
Organism: Zanclus cornutus; assembly: GCA_029814745.1. Taxonomy (NCBI): domain Eukaryota; kingdom Metazoa; phylum Chordata; class Actinopteri; order Acanthuriformes; family Zanclidae; genus Zanclus; species Zanclus cornutus. The sequence goes on along the minus strand of JAQQZW010000022.1, from coordinate 10,481,176 downwards.
TGCAATATTAAAGACTGTATTTTTTATGGTCATTATTATCTTTATAGCTATGTTGATAATATGTATAAACCTAGAATGGAACTTCAGGATAATCCTATTATTACTGTAACAGAATTTCTCCTCCTTAGGACAGCATACTACACAGTGTACAGACAGGTGTACAGCATGGATTTGCAAACAGTGTATAAGTGCTGCCCTGGTTGGACTCAGATTGGGGAAGAGATTGGCTGTCTGCATAGTGAGTAATACCATTCTACATAAATATGTCTCACAAGGCTAGTTTTGATATTGCTCCGAAGCTTTTTCATATATACAAAGGATATATGCTGCAAAAAAGTCAATTACATACGTCAGCAGCTTTACGGTATATAATATGTTGTGTCTGCAGGAGTGTGTGGGGCCAATACATGTTTCAATGAAGGCCAGTGTGCAGAGACTGGAGATCAGATATGTCAGTGTCCACTTGGCTTTAAAGGATCGCAATGCCAATATGGTGAGTTTATGTCCCACCTGATAAAAAAGTTCATCATGTTTATAAACCTGCATAGTTTATTCCTTTGCATTGCAGGCGTTTGTAGCCCATACAGCAATAAGCTGAGTGCAGCTTTGTGAGCTAGTGAGCTGACTTACATCTTCAGAGGACAACATGTTGTTAAAGCTTTAACAGGCCCAGGTCTGACCTTATGCTTTCACTTTGCACACGCAGAATGAGCCTGTAGTGTAGCTGTGTTTGGATGAGGCTGCTCTGTGGGGGTCTCTGGATAGTTAAAGGTTGAAGAAGTACTCTCTGGGAGAAATACTTTCCTTTGAAGGCTAGAGCCTGGAGTGTTGTGGCTGACCCAGCTGAGCCTCCACTCTATAAAACCTGTATGTTAGTCACAGTATATGCAGTTCTGGCTCCATATTGTTAAGAAAGAAAAAGCCTGAAAACAGTTTGTCATATATGTCATGATTTTACTTTTGGAATAGTAGTTCAACATTTCTTTAATAACTTAGATTACTTAAATTATTATTTTTTGTTGTGACAAGCTACCTAAGGAATAGTTCAACGTTTTGGAAAATTTGGTTACTCCCGTTTTGGTAGAGAGTTAGATGAGAAGATTTACACCACTCTCAGATCTGTACAGTACGTAGCTACAGCCAGCTGATAAGCTTAGCAAGGCATAAAGACTGGAAACAGGAGGAAGCGGATAGCCTGGCTCTGTCAAATTGCAAAAAAATCCACCTACCAGCACTACACACCACCAGAAGACAAAGAAGCAAACTTCCCAAAATGTCAAACTATGCAATTAAAGTGATCTAATCCATTATTATTAATCACTAAGTCTTACTTAAAAACACTTACTAACGTGTGAAAAAACTACCTTAAAAAATCTGTGTTAAAGAACATGACAAAAAAAACAAACAGGACATAATGCCTCAGTAACCTCTGGCTTGTACATCTAAATATGATCGTAGTGCAACCTGAGAGAGGGAACCTGGGATCTGCCATCATTAAATGGCAAACACTTAGAGTCAGCACTAAGCTAAACCTGTTCATTCCTCCTGTCTCTAAACAATGTCTCTTACCATCAAGGTCTGATCTGTCCAAAGCACTGTTGTATACGTCAGCATGCAAACAGGAGGATGGTTGTTAAGGTTTTGGAAGAGTCATGCTGAGACAGAATGCTCAACAGAGGATATTTGGATCCTACCCCCCACACATGCTTGTAAACACACAAACACACACAGACACACTACTGCAGAGGCTTTCCCGTTTGATGCTTTGACTTTCCCAGGAGAAAGCGTATGCCTGCCAGGGGTTTTAAACAAGTCTTCCTCTTGCTTAGACATTTCACAGGAACGTGTTGTTGTTTGTTCGAGGTAGCTCTCCAGTGCGTTTGTTTTGACATGGGCACTTTGGTTTTCACACATCGGAGGGACAGATTGGGAACAAATAGAGATAGATTTAAGATCTGTTCAGAATGCTTCTCTTTCTCTCTTGCACTTCCTGTGCTTCGAACTCATCTCGCTCTTCGGTTTTTGTGAAACGTTTTTCCTTCACTCATCTCTCGAGACAGATTTATCCTCACTCCTCTGCCAGAATCATTACACAGGGAGAGAGTTAGCCAAGCTCCTGTTCAGCCAGGCTCCTTCACTGAACCTCTGCTCCATGCAGAGGCAAATTCACCCATAATACTATGTTGTAAGGGTTTGAGCCCAGGTGTTAAGTTATTTTAGAGTTTCTTAGCTGTATTCTATCACCAAAAAATTACAATTTCAGAATCCTATTGGAAACTCTTGTTAGGTCTCTACTGCTATTGAGATGCTACTGTTAAGTTTAATTGTCATATGAAGGCTACATATGCTTTCGCTGGAACTACAGTGGCATAAAACCTGAGATATACAATAATATGTAAGACTTAATCTTATGACAATTTTGCGTAGAGAGAAGCAATAACAGTTTCAAACAATCATGAGAATGTAAAGACATTGCAAATCATTTGGAAAATTTTTCCATTCAATGATGAGAGCTAAGATGTGAAGAATCATCTCTGGTCATATGTTGTTCTGTTAACGCATGCAATATATATGGCCACTGGCATAATCTTAAACATAAGAATGTAGGAACTTATAGCAGCACATGAGTTCGGTTCTAAATAATTTGAAATGATATGAATAAGACTGACAGCCAAATACTGTATTTAGCAAAATACACAGTAAATTTAATAGGCAATAACATACTGTTTTCAACCATGGCCTGCATCTCATATAGGAAGGCACCTATAACTGTGACTGGTTTTCATATTATGCAAGGTGGTTGTGAGAGAAATTTCTCCACCTAAAACTCAATGGAAAGAAGAAAAGTCTGTGTTTTTTTCACCTTAAATAGGATTCAAAAATAAACCTGGATACATCAGTAGTATTAAACTAGAAACAATACTGACAAATCAATGGACTATTTGGATTATGATAGTTACCAACACTAAACAGAGATGAGTTCCAGAGTAAAAATAATTGGTTGAAAGATACTTAACCAGTAAATTGAACAATTGGCCATTTCCAAAAAATCTGATTTATTCCTTGATGGACAAAATTACCAGCAGCATCAGGAAACCTGCAGTGTGTATACAGTGGATACCAGACATGTATTGCACATTCCGGCATAACATAATTACCCAGAGAGTCTGCGACTATAACTCAACCCAGGAACCTGAATATCTGTATGCACGCATGGAACCACCAGGATTTCGCCAGGGAATCCTCTTCATTATTAGATTTACGTTGTGAGCTTTAACATTCCACAATGAAAGACTTATTATTGTCGCATGTGATTCATGTATGACGGAGAAAAAGCAGCTACAGTAGAGAGAGGCAGAAATGTCAACCTCTGTAGATTTATCTTGGAGTAATAAGTTAAAGGAAACTGGATTTTTTTGTCATGAAGCTGTTTCATGCTTTATCAGATTTATTATACGGTGTTTCCTGCATGTTCGTATCCTATCCCTTTTGCTCTTAATCCTACTGCAAGTAATGTTTGTGGATTTTGGCATGCAATTTTTTAGCCACTTTGTCAGTCCTGTCGTTTTTTTCCTCGCCTGATTGATTTTTCTGGGTGTCAGTCCATCTGCCAATCAGCCTGTCTTTCCTTTAATATGCTGCACCTGTAAGCCTGAGTCAGTGCATATGAGCTGCAGTTTCATAGCATAGAAAAATTAGTTTGACATTTTTCCTTAAGAGAATTACCTTACTTCATTCCATGTTACTGTATTGTATTTGAGGTTTTTTGTTGTTGTTTGTCCTTACAGGTAAGCATGAGTCAAAGGCCAGTGCTTGTTCTTGCTCAGCTACTTTTCATGCTTTTCCATCTGAGTATGTTAGGGTTAGGGTTAGATGTGCATGTGCATTTGTGTGTGTATTGATGGAAGCTGAAATTAAGGCAGTTATAATAGATATTTTCATTTTAAAGATTGATCACATGACCACTCGTATGTGAAGGAGGTTGTTCATTCTGAGCCAACAGAGAATTTTCACTTTACTCCACAGTTCTCCTCAGCTGTTTGGATCTTTTCAGGGCCTTTTAGCTTATTGCGTTGATTTTCTGGTCAATTTCATTATTTTGGTTCACTCTTGCCAACCTTCTAGCCACAGCAGGCAGCTGTTATCAACAAAAAAGAAAATAAATCCCTAAAAACTCACTCTACATTACTTACCCAGCCCAACTCTATACACAAAGAAAAAGTTGTTGGTGAACATAGTGGAGCATGTAGCAGCAAAAGAGCCAGATATTTCCCTCAGGAGTCTGTGGAGACAAAAAACAGAGCTAAAAAGAGAGTGAATATTTGAACCACATTGACCAGGTGGACAGAAGTTTGACCTCAAATGGATGATGATGTTGCTTCGTAACAGCTGGAAGTATGAAAAAGACAACTGTTTGCAAACAGGTTTGCCATATCAACTTAAAAGTTGATAATATGTCAGTGTTAAGTTTGCTACTGCTGGTTTAAGGAAGGAGTCTCTTTCTTAGGCAGAAATGACACATTAAGCTTGGCCTAAGCTGTAAATGAGGAGGTGGAATAATGAAATAGTTTGTTATTGAGAAAAATTACCTTGAATTACTATGTGTATGACAAATGATCTCTCACTATCACTAATAGCTCTTAGGGTGCTTCAGATACCAATTAAATCATAAGGAAAAAGGATGAGAGGGGTTGCTGCAGAGACGACACATCAGCTTCACCTTTTCAACGCAATTCTCTCCAGCTATACATATCAGTAGAGGCTCTAAAAGAGCAGCTCCGGTAAAAGTTCAAGCTAGAATCCATGCTCGGCTCCCTTTCCCCTCTTTTCAGCACTCATCATGGATTGGCCTCCTGAACGTTAACTCCATTTGGTATTCCTGCCAAGTTGTGGTGTTAGAGCCCACTGTGTGTTGTGGGAGCCGACCAGCCACCTGCTTCCAATCTCTGATATGAGACAGAAGGCACCCTCTATGGAAACGTATGTCAGCTGCTGACACCAAGGCCATGGTGTTGACAGTGTGAGGTAATAAACAGCCTGGACATGGCCCAAGCATGTGCCGATACACTGGAGCCTGCTCTGTAATAGTTGTATTTACCCCTTCTTGTGAATGCCACTCTGTCTCACTCTATTAAGTCTCAGATTAGGCGTCGCTTTGGTTAAACTGGTGCATGGGTCTGCATGAAATTAAGAGAGCACAGGCACAGAAGAGTGTGAGGACAGAAACCATCTGGTCCTCACTAAAGGAGTCTGGCTGTTTTCAGAGCACTTTATAGGAGAGTTAGTATTGACAGTGCCTAAGACTGGGTCCTGTTTTACTTGAGGTTTTAACCATGTAATGAGACAGCTAACGACATCAGCAGATACTAGGGATTTCTTGCATTTGAGAAAAAAGTTGGTGACGATGATGCAGTATTTGATTCTAGGCAAATAAAAGTGCTGTGCTACAACCGAGTATTAGCTCTGGGGAACTCGGCAGAAAGCTTTACAGTACTCCTTACAGTTGTTGCAGTTGCAATATAAATCACAATGTCACACATGGGAATAATCTTTCTTAATATGAACTTTAGTGTTTAATCCCCACTACCTTGACTGTATCCCAGTGGCTCATTTCTCACCTTTATCACTTAGCTCATGTCTGGTTCCCGTTCCTATTAAATGAAACACACCTGTCTCTGTGTAAGTCCATGTGTGTAATCCTCTAAACATACATCGTGTATCTTGTTATTACGCTTTATCTATAAAGTTGCTGCTAATGAGACTAGCGTTTATTGATAGCTCCTGGTATTTCTTGGGTAAAAATGACAATATGTGTTTGTTTTTATTGAAAGTTACCTTCATTAACCTCTAAATGTGAGGGTTTATATATGAAAGCAGCTTAGTGATGGTATTGAAATTTATAGTAGACTGAAATATGCTCAGGATTGAGGGGTGGCCATGTAAAAATGAGTGTCTCCTTGGACCGACTTGTTAGCATTTAGAGGGAGGGAGAAAAAGGGGAATAAAACATAGGGAAGTAAGATGTTATGGGTTAAAAATAATTAAACATTCCTCTTCACTGGCCTCCTGTGTTCCTGATCCTGTGAAGAATATGCATGAGACAGGTATTGTTTTTTGTCATCTGCATTCATTACGACTGACTGTGTTTGAGCGTCACGCGAGGTTTCAGTGGAGATGAAAAAATTTTCTCCTTCATTTTAAGCTCTTTTACACTAAAACAACTCATTCCTGCCAGCTGGGTATGATACTTGATAAATGGCATTTGCTATTTGAATGCTATTGTATCCGGTTTAAAAGTAAAGTAAAAGTAATTTAAGACAGGTGCTTCTGAACTGCTTTTGAATCTGGTTCAAAAATATGTGCACCTTGGGAAATGATTTGGCAATGTCCTCAGTCACTGTATAGACCTTATGTCCTTTATGAATCCTCAGTCAGTGTTTGAACTCTTTTACACTGCTTTCTCATATCTTAGGTGGTAATAGCATACACCCCAGCATGTAACTTTCACTCAGACAAAGGGAAAAATCTGTCCTGTTTTCATTTTACTGCTATGGCTGCTCCTGCACTGAACTTTAAGTAGAGTGCCTGGGAAAGAGTTTGGCTTACAAAATGGAAAGAAAGTATATTTTCTTTCAGATTTCTGGAGTTAACAAGCTCAAAGATGCAGTCGAGTAAAATTTTCAAGGTGTGGTAGCACCTAAACCTTAGCCTCGGAAAAATAAATAAATCTAGATCTGGATTTATTTAGGTAAAAACTGTGGTGTTAAGCTTGATTAAGTTATAAAAACAAGGTGTGAAAGATGCTGTCTTAGTAACTCTCACAACTTTAGGGAACATTGATATCTGTTACAAATCTGGCATTATCCTTGTACTTAAGCTAAGTAACATACCATGCATAGAGCTTATCCTCTCTGAGTCTTTCCATGCAGCTAGTATTTTTCTGGCAGTGACACAAAAGTACACATGTTTAGTTTTGTTATAGTTCCACCGTAAATTATTGTCAGCAAATGGGGTGAGGACATGATCTTGTTTACAGTAGCATGTATGCACCAAACTCTCTTGGTTTTAACACTGTTTAGTCCCAGATTCTGGACCCTAATCTATAAACCCAGGTAACAGATTAAAGGGCTTGTGTCAAAAGTTTGCAGCTGACTGAGTTTTGAATTGAGATATGATGGGAACCATATGGTTGTAAGGACGGCAGGCCTTACTGTTTGTTTTGGTCTCGTTTCAAAGATTTCTTTAACCAAAATGTAGTCACTGTAGCCGCTGTGGTGCTGATGTTTTTGAGGTGTGGATGTCATGATGGTCTTTGTTTTTATAAAGAACTGTTGAGCAGACCTCATGATTAACCTCTTACAGGTTGGTCTTTGCTTTGGCTAGCATCTCTCTTGTTCTGTTTATTAGAGGTTACTGAAAAGGCTCAATGAAAACTATGTTTACACTGTGAACCTTCATAGATGAAAAGATCCCTTTAAAGTAGGCTGGTTTGGTGTATTATGAACTTAATCGGTGAGTACTTATCTCCATAGACATTTTCTTTGAACAACCAGAACTGAACTAGAGATAAAAACATTCAAAGATATTACTTAAGGCAGTTATTCATGGGAAAGATCAGCTATTGAAAACTGAGTTAAAAGCCATTTCAGCCTCTGTCAGAACACATCAGACCTTCCAGTAAAAGAGATAAGCTTTACTGAACCATTACAGCCCTCATGTGAGTGTTCGCTTGAACTGGAAGAAGAAAAATCTACGGTCAACAAAGCACTAAAAAATGCTTGTCAAATGTAAGGATAATTATCTGCCTTGCTGAAAAGACAGACAGAGTTTGCAGAACAAAGTTTCCTCTGGAAACATTTGAAAGGCCAGGTGGCTTATTGTTTCAACCAAAGCTGCTGTAAAAAAAAGCACAAAAGCTTATTGTTTTTTTCTACAAGCAATGTCAGAGACAGCTGTTCTACTTCAAGTGTTATTTTTTTTATTATTGACAGGAAGCTAAACATTACAGTCTTGTGTAATCTAGTGATCGGATGCAAGTGAATCCACCACTCTGTCAGGATGATCCAGTCTGTGATGCAAAGGGAGAAAACAAAGTAATTAAACAGTAGGCAGGCAAATTGAATGTACATGTTCATTATCACATATCATCTATTTGCTTCTGATGGCTTAGCAGTCTTTGCACCACACACGCTTTAGATCTTTTATTTTGAAAAAACTCAAAACTAACCCTTAAAGGTGAAAAAAACTGAAAAAAAACCTCAGGAAGAGCAATTGAGGAGGAATCCCACAGAAAGGCTGGGCGCAAATCCAGGGGGTCAGAGTGGATGAATCTCCTCCACCTTCTGTAAAACAGCAAGTTGTCCACCCCAACAAATTATTTTAAAATAATTTATGCAATTGAAAATATATATGTAATCGCAACCGCTAGCTAGCTTGCTAGCTAATGTTACAATCTAACTAAACTAGCTATATGGCAACCCAGCTACCTCTAAATGTGGATCTGGCTCGGGATAAGTTAATTCACTTGAGGTGGTCGACACAGCTTAGTGAGGGTTTATAAACCTTTTATTCTGTAAGAATACTTTATCTTTGTTTGAAAAACATTACTTTCAAGCCATCAGGCACAGGACTAGCCTATGGTCCTAGCAGTCAGCAGTCACCAGCCACTAGACTCACTCATTGAGACACAGTCAACACGCTACAGAAATACTACATGGATGGAATCTGGGAACAGTAGTTTAATAGCAAACAAAGGTATCGGGATGAAGTAAACCCTTTCTAATTCCATCAATTACACACTATCATTTGTTGATTTCACAAATTTTCCTATTACTTTAGTATATGCAACAGAATAAACTACCAAGCAGGATACATAGGGGGACAGAAACAAGATCTTGAAGAAGTTTTTATATGTGAATCATTTCAAAAGTGGAGTTGACTTCTATTAAACAAAAATTTTCAATTACGTAATTTATTTAGAAATAATTTGCTGGAGGGGCAATTTTATGTTTTCCACAGGATCTGTACCTGAGGATGAGAGCAGAGTGTCACCTCTCTGAACATGGAGCTCTCTGGAGCTCTGATCTTCTTCAGCCACAACCCGCAGACATGCCAGCAGCCTCTTCTCTGCTGCAGATGCTGATGTAGTTCTGTTCTTTTGTTCCATTCTCACAGTTTATCAGGACTATATGTGTGTATGTGTTTTTACTCTGTAATGGATGCAACATGAAATGTAGGAAAGTACAATGCTTGAAATAAAAACTGCTTAACAAGTTAAATTACAGATTTTTAGAAATACTCCAAAAAGTACATGTGCAGAAAAAAGACTTTTATTCAAAAAAAGAGTGAATATCATCTGTTACTTCCACCCATGTGCACAGTGGTTGATAGCAGCACTGGCATGGAGTGTTGATGATGGTGTTTGTGGTTGCCAAAGAAAATGTGAGTGTGAGTGCGTGTGCTGGACATGTGTAAGTCTGGAAGTCTTGAATATAGCTGTAGAGGTAGAACTCTGTTTAGAATTTGTGGATGTGAAGAGAAATGTGCATTGTGTGTGTATGTTATGTGAATTAATGAATCTGTTTGACAAGAAATAAAGTAAATAAAAGCAATAACATATGTTAAAGTCAGATAGTTAAATGTACGTAAAAGTGCACACATCAAGAGAGGAAGATGGATGAGGTGTATGTGGGAATAACACAGCCAGTAAACAACCATTCATTTACCTGCAATTTCTCCTCATTTTACTGCTTTAGAGAAAGAGAGAGACCCTCATTCTTATCCTCATAGCAACTTTTAGCCTGTTGGTCTGGATAGAATAACAAAATAGGGCTGGGGTCATTACTCACAATGGAGGACTCTATTAAGCCGCAGTGTACAGAGGTAAATGCACACACAAATACAAGCGCATACACTCACACCCTAAGGTGTAGACAGAGTACACTGAAGTGTGTGTGCGCGCGTGCGTGTGTGTGCGCATACGGGTCAAATGTGTGGCCCTCTGTGTGTGAATTACACTTAACAGGAGGGATATTTCCGAGCTGTAAAAACTCACACACGCGTGCACACACACATACGCACGCACGCACTCTTTGTAATCTAGCACCATTACTGGCGGCTTCACGTACATTAGAGGATGAAAATGATGGAGGGCAGGAGGAGATAGGGCCGCTGAGGGGGTAATTTCACTGAGGGGGCATCTGAGATATTTATAGCCAAACGATTGAAGCTTTGAAAGCATACAGAGTTCATGATCTGATCACAGATGTATCCTAATTGAAACAGGATAGCCAGGATACAGTAATGCATATAAATGCCTACACTAGGCTGGATATTTGAGTCTACTATATAGAAAACTTTACTTCTCTCATCTTGTCAAAGTCTTTCAGTGCTGAGCAAAAATTTTCCCAGGTTAAACTTGGGTTATAGCTGTGGTAAAGGCTCATGACTTCACTTTGGCAGTAATAACCTGTCAACTGTTTCACATTAGGAAGTGTAAAAGCCTACATACACACTTGACAGAGCTGACAGATGCTGACATGCCACTGTATGCAGTCACAGGCCCTAAATGAGGACCTAACGTTGAGGATGTGACAGAGATGTGGCTGTGCTCGGCTTGCCACAGCAGACATTGCTTACTGTTAACTAGCTGTTAGGGGGGCAGACAAGGACAGACAGACAGAGAGAGAGAAAAGGGGAGGATGGATTGCTGAGATTTACATCTAAATAAATTGACAGAAAATTAATTGCAACAAAGAACTTGTCCATCATATTCGAAAATAAACTTGAGATGGTTTCTTGCCAACAGATAGATAATTGATACCGATCTCAGGTCTGTACTATAGATATGTGCGTGGATTACTGTGGATTTTTTATCTTTGAACAGAGCCAGACCAGCTTTTTTTTCTCGTTTTTTTAGTTTTTATGCAAAGCTAAGGTAATTGCCTGCTGGTTGTATCTTCATAGTTACCACACAGACATAACAGTGGTGTCAATCCTCTTATCTGATTGTAGGCAAGAGAGCAGAAAATTATTTTCTAAAATCTCACACTAGTCCTTTAAACATTGGCAGATGCATTTGAAGTTCTGGTATGAGAGTTGTTACGGAAGACATTAGTACGTGTATGCTGATGGACAACAGAGGCTCCCAGCAGGCATAACGGCCTCTCCCATCCTCCTGCTCCCAAGGCGCAGCACACTGATGACATCAGCTGGTGTCAAAGTGGCCATTAGTTCCACCTCATCACTGTGGGACAAATATAGCAGCACAAGGCTTTCATCAGATGTGGAGGACAGCTGTACTGAGGGGGCGGGAAAGGAAACCTGGCCAGATGATGATACAAATTTACCATATACCTCCTTCTCACTAATTCTCATTTCTCTCTCTCCCTTGAGATCATGCCATCACCCCTGAGACTGATAATACCTTATGGCTGCAGCATTTAAGGCACATGCGACACACAAACACACACACACACACACCTGTTTACCTAATTCTACAAAAATTCTATTTTATTGTATGTGGATGTGGCTCAGCCTTTAAATGAGGCTTAGCAGCAGCCAGATGACAAGTGCTGCCTTTGTAATAGCTGGTGCTGTATTATGAGAGTAGAGCAGTGACAGCACACAGTTTTATTGTCAGTGAAAGTCAAAACTATGAAGCACCAAGACAAATCATGTCTCTTGCCACCACTGTTAGTTCTGATTCTATTATCTTTGGCCCTGAACCAGAGATATTGTTGTTTTTTCCTTCAGTGACTAAAGCTTCATATCTGTGGCAGATTACATTATTTATTATCGACTTACTCCGCAGGTATTACCTAATAAGTGGGAAAAAGGATTATTTTTGGCATTGCATGGACAAAATACACTGGGTGAGATTAAGTTATGGTCAGTGCTGATGCGATGTGGAAAAACAATGCACTTACAGGATCGTGTGTGTGTGTGTGTGTGTGTGTGTGTGTGTGTGTGTGTGTGTGTGTGTGTGTGTGTGTGTGTGGTGAATCTCAGAACAGGTG
>JAQQZW010000022.1:10438377-10448421 GCA_029814745.1 Zanclus cornutus | reverse complement strand
TGACAAGTGGATGATATTAACATTGCAGCACACGCACACATACATACACAGAACCTGGTTTTCCCCACAGGACTCGTCCTCCTCTAGGTCTATTTGAACTACCGATAGCAATGTGGTGTAGTTTCATAGAGAGATGAGATAGCTCTCAGTGTGCATCGATCCAGGGCCATGTATCAAAACCTGTCGGCTCCTCTGTGTGGGAGGCTGGGTTGTTTATGGGCTCCAGAACACAAGAGCACTGAGGGAATCAATCTGTCTGCTACTGGAGCGAGGCCAGGGCCCACAGCAAGAGCACAGCCTGAGGCCAAGGATGTCCACTACTGGGTTAGAAAGCAAAGCTCCATTGTTTCTATCCAGCTCCATGATAAATGGCTGTCTTTGATCTGAACCTGAGTGAGGCTGGTAATCATAAGAGGAGAGCCACGTGGGACAAGTGCGTTACAAGCAATCTGTCACTTTTAGAAACACGCTTCCGAGGTGGCAGCATTCAGATGCACACCCTGGAGGTGATGGATCTGGACATGGGCAGTATTTTCAGTTGGAGAAGACGAGCAATGTTACGGCCTGAAGCAAAGATATGGGAACTGCAGGCAATTACATAGTGCTCTACAAGGACCTTACATCTTATCTTACTTTTTTGTGTCACTTCCCTATCTGATTTTATGTAGTTACAGCTACTAGAAAGATATATGTGAATTAATTTACTTCAAAAGTTCATGTGCTGAAGTATAAAAAATACAGTGTGATCCTGGCAATACAGTTTGTTGTGTTTTAGCCCTTTTGATAAATACACATCAAAGTTAGAACCACAAAAAAGACCTCTCCAACATGTTCATCTTCATCACAATTTTTTTGATAGGTCATAATTATCATAGTTTCTCTGGGATGTATCCATCCATGCCAATTATGTGTGTCACTAGCACTTTTTATGTATGCAGGCCTTTATTTTGTTTAAAACTTTACTTTTCGGTTAACAAAGTTTCATGGCTGTCTGATCACTTATTAAATATTTCTGGAGAAACAGACAAAAAAAAAAAAAAAAGGTCTGGAATCAAATTTTCCGGAGAAACAGACAAAAAAAAAAAAGGTCTGGAATCAAATTTTTAGCAATGTAATGAAAGTATTTTGTGCTATTTAAACAGCTCTGTGTGTTTTATATGTTGCCTCAACATTGATTTATGAAATTCCCCAGTATCAATCCCATCATTATGAGCAGTGTCAATGCCTCATAACCCCACCCACTGACTGACATCATCATGTCTGGTCTAAGTGAGAGCACCACTTAATCTTTGCATGAAAAAAGTTTTGACTTTGATAACATTTTGATATTACAAGAGACTGTCATGTTGTTAGCTCTGCATATTATTTCAAACCGGTTTATATCCCAATGGAGTGACATAAAACTGCTGTGAGGAAAGTGTGACCTAGAATTCTGCAGACATTCGCTTGATGGACTGCAACATTTAAGCACATCTTGAACAGCCAGATGGTCCATGTTGTAATTGCTAACAAGGCCAGAGAGATTGAGAGTGTCAGGAGGGCACACACCATGGGGAAACACAGGATGGAAGGTGGAGTGTTGTCTGACTTCTTAACGCTGTCTTTGGCTGCATTAATTTGCTTTTCTCTTATATAAGTTTGTCTTTAATGTCAGAGGAATTCCCCACAGTTTGATTCATCAAGTCATGCTGCAACTATGAAGGTGTCAATGCTCTTTCTCCACGTTTCCCTCTTTTGTTTCTGTCTCCACTCTCCCCGTCCAGCTTGTCCACAGGGAACCTATGGGCCAGCCTGTAACAGCCTGTGCCGTTGTCAGAATGGAGGCTCGTGTGACCCTGTGACTGGGAAGTGTTTGTGCCCCCCTGGGGTACAAGGCCTGCTCTGCGAGGATGGTTTGTATGCACACATTCCTATGGACGCACACAAAGATGTGATCACATAAACCAGGCCCCAAGTCGGTGGTTCCTAACATTTTTGCTTGTGAGCACTTAATATGAACCAGTATGCCATTAGGATGCTGTAATAGGTTGTTAAGTCGAAATGTAAGAGTGATTTTATCCTCCGACATTGTTCCATTTGATGAATCTAAAAGGTCGAAACCACAGTATTTCACAAGAAAGGAGTGAGATAAAAAGAAAAGTCAGAAAAATAAGCATCATTTTGTGTTTCAGTATTATGTTTGATTTTATTTCTAACCTGGGTAATCATCTTGTGACCCACTAGATCTTTTGACCCTTTGCATTTGTCCTGATCCCAGGTTGGGAAATGACTCTGCTTTACATTCAGTGATAATTAATGAATGTTATGTCTTGTAAATAATGTTAACAGGTTGTCCAAGGGGTTATTTTGGGAAGCACTGCAGAAAGAAATGCAACTGTCCCAACAATGGACATTGCCATCGTCTGTATGGGGGCTGCTTGTGCTCTCCAGGACTCTATGGCCGCTTCTGCCACCTGCGTGAGTATCAACATGACTTTATTATCTAACAAGCGTTGCATAATGGTAATCATAATGATAGTGTCACAAAAGATAAAACAATACTGGCTTGCCATCTTTACTAGTTTAATTCCATTGATATAGAATACATTATGGTTACGTGAGATATGAGCTACTCAAGCAAATATACAACTTAAAGGAAAATTCCACCAGATTGTAGATATTTGCTGATGTATTTCACTTCCTCTAACATTTGACTGAATGCAGAAGTGAAATGTGAAATTAAAATATGACGTGAAAAATGTGCAGTAATCAAAACCATCTCTGGTAATCTTCAGATTTTGGTGTCATGATGATTAAAATACAAATGAAGATGTTTTTTAAAAAGCAAACTGCTACTACCAGATTAGGTTACATTAAGGAAATTATACACAAATTGTACAAGTAATGTACACAGAGCCTCAGCTTCGTTTCAATGTCCTGTTTACTCTTCTTCGCTGGCTGTACTTAGCCGTTTTGACGGTGGCACCAGGTGAGACGGCAGCTCTCGAGGGAGCCAATGACCTTCCAGTTTTCCCTCAATAAGGTGGACAGCCAAAGCAAACTCCTCATTGTCCAACATGCCATCCCCATCTACATCAGACAGCCTCCAGATATGAGCAAGCACAGAGTTGGGCAGAAGGGTAGTCGTAATCCACTCTCTGACTTTGCTGCCGCTCAGTTTGCCCTCATTTGGACTGAGGTTGTAGAAAATCTCATCGTATTTTGGCTTGAATTTCTCCACTGCCCACTCATCAAAATCTGCTTCACTGCTTTCCTCGTCTTTCGGGAATTCCTTGAAAGGGTCTCTCCTGTAATGCTCAGGCCTGAATGTTCCCAAAAAGTCACCATCCAACACTCCAGGGAGGGATTTCTTCCTCAGTTCCTGTTGTTGAAGTAAAGGCACCAGGTTTGCTATGTCGTTGGTCAGGAGTTTGTCCAAGGAAGCCATCAGACTTGGTTTCAGTGTCTTGAACTTTGAGAAATCTTGACCCAAGAGTTTCTCCTGAGAAAGATATGCAATCACAAGTAAGGCTCACAAAGCACATTTAGGGAAATAGATTTTAAGAAGTATATTATTTGGTCAGCGATCAAAAAGTGATATTTGACCTGCATCTTGGTGCAGTCAGGGAAGTCACCAGCTGGGACTCGATGCTGCTGCTGTATCTTGGTGAAAATCACAGGAAGCTGGTAAATCAGATTGTGCTTCTTGCTTTCTTTGCAAAAAATTGTTGGCATCTCCTGCTTCAGATAGCTGATAATGTGGGCATGAGCCTAGGAGGAAAAAAAGCTCAAATGAAACCTGAAACCACCTATGCATTCTCAGTTTGTAAATATTTACCTTAAGTATGGCTTTGAATTAAATACATGGGATTTTCTTACCCTTACTAAACGTGCCCTCTTCACCAAGTCATTCAGCCTGCGTACTGCAGCATTGCGTGGCAGGTTCCTTATGTCAGCCAAAAGATCCTCCTCCTCCAGCTCGATCAGCTGGTAGTGGTCACACATCTGCCTCGGCTCTGACCAGAAAGATCCGATGTAAACCCTCAAGATCTCTGGGGTTCGAAACACTTTCCCCAGCGACCACATGAGGGCGCCGTACACTCTCATGAGCTGTTGCGAGTCCACCCTGTCAGCTTTGTTCAGAACTACACGCAACTTGTCCTCATGGCCACAAAGAGCCCCAAAGGCACGCGTGAGCTCATCAGAGAACTCTAGTTTATGTGCATCAAACAGCAGGATGATTCGATCCACACGCTCTGCAAACCAGCGCAGCACTGCCGGGAAGTCATAGCCTGGGGATAAGGAATGAAAACACAGGGTTTTCATTAGGCCCTCACTGGTTACACCCTTCGATTAATGCATTCATAAAACAAAGCGAAGACTGCTCAGTTACTCGTAGCTCGTCTCCTCCCAACTTACTGTGATATTACTTCATCTATTGTGCTTCTGACTTCAAGTGTTTGAATTATGTTGGGTGGAAATATTCTTATTTATGGCCTCTACTATGACTCCTCTCTTACCAGGACTACAAAAACCTCCTGACAGCACCAATGCTTTCAACTCCAACTCTCTAAAACTGAAAAGTAAAACACTGCATAAAACAACATAAAAACCCATTTATCCCCGTGATGTTGAAAAGGAAATCAGAAAAGTATTCTGTCTTACCCCGACTAAGTTTTCTTTTAGCAGCAGTTAAGATGCCAGGCGTGTCGATAATGCTGATACTCTCAAGGACTTTATTTTGCATCTGAACGCACTGAAACCTGCAAAGAAAAGCAATGCGTCAAAATGATCTCACTATTTCACACTATCCTTTATTCAAATGAATAGATATGGAATGGCTTCACATTACTGAAAGAGTAAAAGAAATAGATATGAAGAAAAGACAAAGGAACACCTCTAAAACAGTTCTTTACTTCCCTTTTCCTCCACCCTCCCTCCATTTCCTTTTTCTTCCTTTCTCTCTATCTGTCTGTTGATTTCCATCACCTGTTCAGAAAAGCATTTCCAAAAGGGTCGAGGTTGCGAAAGGGCTTCTTGGGATCCACTGTGAGGGCATTGCCTGGGATGATTCCTTCCACCTCTCCATACATGAGAGCAGTGAAGCAGTCAGTGGTTGGCTCCGGCCCAACTCTGCTGCCAGGTAAATCTTGTTCTATAAGATACCTGAAGCCAAGCAAGTCCCAACCTCCATTACCAACATGATCAACCCCAACTCATATCTGTACAATATTTTCAGCAGAATACACACACAACTCAACAGTTTTACAAGTGAATCAAGTGTAAAAGTTCTAATTCTTACCTGATAAAAGTTGTCTTTCCTGTTGAGTACTGACCCATCACCAAAACCATTGGCTTGTTGTCAAAGTCGGCATCCTCATAGCTCGGAGAATGAAAGTGATGGAAAGAATAATATTTCTCTATCGGCAGCAACCTCTTATAATAAAGATTCTTCAGCTCCTCTGTCACCATATTGACGTCCCCGAGTGTTTTAGGGTTGCTCCTAAGCCTCCGGATGGACATGGCGATGGATATCTCAGTGTGGAAGCTGCTCACTCTTCCAAGACCAAACTGAATGATGGAAGAATGTGCACAAGAAATATTATCAGATTCTCACAGCTGTCTGCTCCATCCTGCAGCGGGACATGTAGAGGGTGGAGAGGGTGTAACCAGAGCCTGCAGCTGCACCTAACATAAAGCCAGCGTCAAGAGGGACAGGGTGGAGTGGAGTTTTTGTTGCTGAGTAGGGACAATCTTGGCAAAATCCAAGCAGATTGATTGTTCTGAACACTGAGTGGAGATGTGGCAATGATACATTTTAAAAGTCTTATATACAGTCTGCATCTATTTGTTCAGTGCTTTTGTTACTGTAACAACTTTGCAGAAAGCTACCGAAAGCACAACGAACTTTGTAGAAAATTGCTTGAAATAGCAGAAAAAAGTCAGATTAGATTTTTTAATGATGCAGCGGTTAGGATGGATGATGCACCATAATTTTGTATGAAGTTCTATAAATCAAGTGAAGCAGAAGGCAGCGGTCACACGACTTAAACTTGCAGAAGTCTGATGTTGTGATAACGTGGTTGGGTGTGTTTGTCTGGAACATTCTCAGATGTAATATGATAGTAGAGAAGGTTTCATTTTAACATTTTTCTCAATAACCATGACCACCTTAACTTAAACAAAAACTCCTCAGAGAATTTGTTTTCATTGCAACAAAGTGCAGCTTGGTAATCATAGGAATAGAAGTGTAATTCATGTGTGTATTTTTTGAACAATATCATACAAACATGAGAACATGCTGAAGCCATTCGACATTGTACGTCAACCTAACTCATGCTTTTTGTCTGTTTTAAACCTGATCTCATCCGGTCCTCAGCTTGTCCCAGGTGGACCCACGGTGCAGGCTGTTCCAAGGAATGTGACTGTGTTCAAGAACATTCCACTGGTTGTGACCCCAAAACAGGGAGCTGTTTCTGTAAGGCCGCATACCATGGCCCACAGTGTGAGAAAGGTAAAAGCACTTACCAAAACTCAATCTCATTGATTCAACGACAGTTTAAGCATTCAAGAGCCTATAGGAATGACCTGGTTGAGAGTTGTGTTTAGTTTTTTTTCTTACCCATGCAGCAAACATTTTCAGGTCAACTGCCAAAGTTGCACTTCTCAGCCTCACATTGATATATTATTGTATTGACCATTTAATCGCTTTAAACATCATAAAGGTCCAAGTTTATTTGATGCAGAAATATCAGTTTCTCAGGGGAAATACACTTGGAGCCATGCTCATTCCTTGCAGTGCAATTTTGATATAATGGTCTATAATAAAAAAGCAGTTTAAGAAGTTGTGATTGCTCTCACAGGCCAGCCTACAGTGATCACAGTATCAAGTTGATCACTGATTAAGATCTTAATAACCTGTCTCTACTACGTCTTGTCACAAAATGTTTGGAAATGGATTTTAAGATTGTTTGTGACTCGTCGCTCTATGTGTATATGTACCAATGTAGAATGTGAGCTAGGCTTCTTTGGTGCCGGCTGTGAGCAGCCATGTGACTGTCCAGGTGGAGGGTCATGTGACCCCAGGACTGGAGAGTGCAGCCAGCGATGTCCTGCAGGCCTTCATGGAGATAAATGTCAGCTGGGTGAGACAAAAAGCTGCTTGTGCATCAAACTATAAATGTGTTTAGGTACTTCTTAAAACTAATGTATGTGAAAGGAGCCTAGTCAAGTTTATTTTAGGTCTAATTTTTGTTATAGTTTCTTTTAGACATCTGGCACAAATCCATTACATCATCTTATCTTTCAAATATTTTAAACACAGAACTGCTGATGTGTGATGTCCTGTAGCAAAGCTTCACTCCACAGCCCCCTCATACGGCAATAACTCTTACAGTAAAGGATCATTCATTGGTGGATACACTTACTGTATGCATGTGTGTGTGGATATGGGAAGTGTGTGGGCTTGCATACTGACACGTGTGTCTACATGTGTGGTTTTTGTTTGCATACTTCATGGCTGAGCGAATATGTGTCCTTTATGATAAACTAAGACAACATTTTGTCACGACATTTTTCAATTTGCCTACAAATCTCTCTTTATTCTGTTCTTTTCTGTTCATTCTCTGCCATCTTTGATGGATTGAGTAGATTTAGTGGGTGCAATTGATAAGGCTCTCTCTTGAAATTAACCTGGTCAGTGCGGGTGTTCTTGTTAGGACAAGCTTTACAACCGAAAATATGAGTGTTCCTCCACAGCAGGGCATCCTCTGACTGTTTACTCTGCTGGTTGATGGAAAGTTCACCCCTCTGTGCCGTGTGCATCTAAAGTGATACTGAATATTGTTCCGGACCCTCTGGTAAAAACATGACTTTGTGTCTCAGAGGAGTGGACTGAGATAACAGAGCAGAGTTACAGTATGTCAGTACTAATGCACAGTCCAGGCCTTGGCTTGCTGGCTTAAGCAAAGTACAATCCAGAAAATGTGGATAACTTTTTTTTTTTTTTCTTTTGGCTTTGACTAAGTTGCAAGCCAGGTCATGACAGGGGTGATTTACTGAAGTCACTACTGCAGAAGCTATTGGCAGAGGCTGAATAAATAAACAGGAAATTATTTTTTCTCTATGAATCCTTTTTCGCAATGTTGCACAATCCTCACAGTCACAGTTTTAACATTCATAAACGCAATGTTGCACAATCCTGTCTTGCGTTTATGAATGTTAAAACTGTGACTGTTATGTTGCATCCGCCTCTTTTTTAAAGTGGTTTAATCTATTGTGTGTTGCCAGCCTGCCAACCATGGAGCTATGGAGAGAGCTGTCGTCTGACCTGTGACTGTGGAGGAGCTCCTTGCGATCCCATAACAGGGCAGTGCATCTGTCCTGCTGGGAAGACCGGACACTCCTGTCGTGAGGGTACATTTATTTTGTACGGTTTTTATGTTCCAGAGTCTTTGGGTATTAGTTTTAGGACTTCTTAGCCTATTCTTGTTGTGGTGATACAGAAACTACGATGACATGTGATTCAGATTGAGGATCTGTGGCCCACTGAACCACCAGGATGTTTTTGTTCTTTGGAGCCTCTCTAAAGCAAACCGATAAGAAACTTCTCCTTTGTTTTGTAGCTTACTTAACAATATAACACATTTCTACACAAAATTATTCAAGTATCAGTAAGTGGCTTTGGGGTTTTACAGTGAAATAACTAATTGAAGTGGCTCACTACTCACTTGATCTGAATTGACACTTGATGCCCCACCCTAGACTGCCCTGATGGATTCTGGGGTTTGAAGTGCCAGTCATCTTGTCCTAAATGTGAGAACAAAGGCTCCTGCAACAAGCTGACTGGAGTGTGTGACTGCAAGCCAGGCTTCATGGGAAACCTTTGCCAAGATGGTGAGTTTTAATCTAATTATCTTTCAACCAACAAACAAAAAATGTAAATGTGGTTTTGTTATCTTTTTAGGGCTATTTGAGCCATTAATACAAGCCAGTGTGTCTTGTCTTGTCAACAATTGATTAAACTGAGATTTTTATTATTTAAGTGTTTGACGCAGTCTATTTACTAAAGTTTCGTTTGAATCAACCACCAGGTGTCAGTCAGAAATGTAGATTACTAAAGCCTGACCATATGAATGTCATGTTGTGTGCAGAGTGTCCCCCAGGTTTCCATGGACCAGGCTGTTTAACACGCTGCTCATGCCACCCTGATGCCACTTGTGACCCAGTGACTGGACAGTGTGTCTGCCCTCCTGGCAAAAGAGGCCACGACTGTGCAACATGTATGGACTGCAATTATACTTACAAAGATCACATTGTATTTGAGTTTCAAGGAATTTCAATGTTAGGTGGGAGACAACAATATTACACAAATGCAGGGACATCAAAACACTGAATATATCAAAACTGTGTGCTTTATTTTCGCTGTGATATTTGCTTACTTTCACAGCGTGTGAATCTGGTTACTGGGGCCAAGGCTGCCTCAGTAAATGCCAGTGCAGAGAGATCTCTGTGGGTTGTGACCCAGTCACCGGTCAGTGTGTGTGTGAGGCCGGATTCACTGGAGCCCACTGTGAAAAGAGTAAGTTAGCTTCTTCTCAAAAGATATATTTTGGTCAACGCTACCACCTAGAGGTGATTGCCACTTACAGCATCTTTTCAGCACATTTACAATGCTGAAAGTAATTTGCTGGATATTTTATTTCATCATATTTCAGTGATTTTAATTCTTTCAACTCAGTACTTTGAACTGTTAATCTAACGTTCTGAGATTTAACTTTAGGAACTACTTTTTATGTAGTATCGAACATTGCATAACATAAGACAGTATTCCCCGTGAACTGGAGCTGAATTGTTTGTCTGGCTACATTTGGTTAAGTGTGTTAAATTTAATACATTGTTTTTATAATTCACTCTTGGTCTGCCTCCATCATATGTTCACTGTTAGAGTGTGTGAATGGCAGTTATGGGGAGGGATGTGCCCAGCAGTGCCAGTGTCGGAATGGAGCCCTCTGTGACCATGTGAGTGGAGCCTGCACATGTTCACCTGGATATGCTGGCACTTAC
>JAQQZW010000022.1:10115955-10128107 GCA_029814745.1 Zanclus cornutus | reverse complement strand
TATGAGATGCAAATAAAAGCTTCAGGAAGTGCTACTGAGTGAACCTCAAGTTTAAGTTATTAAGCGTATAAAATCATTAAAATGTTGATGTTAAAAGCTTTAGTAAATATAACAAGATTCCTTCTCATAATATCGAACACACAATAAAGTTTTCATTGCAGGTATGTTCTTACAGTTTGAAAATCAATAGCAAAGACCAGCCAAAAAAGAAGAAACAGTCAGTCAAGTGGTACATTTGTCCTGTTGGGTGGATAAATGGTTTATGCTGATGTCTAAGTGATGGAAACAGTGCCCATTGCAGCCTAATTCATCAATGGATTTGCCAGAGTAGTGATGTGAAAACGCCAGGCTTATTTGTCTTCTTTTCATTGTATAAAGCAAAGCCAGCACGAAAAAAAAAAAATCATGAGTGTTTAATATGAGGGGTGGGGGCTTTGAATAGCAAAGTTTGCCTTAGATGCAGTTAATGACGCAAAAATCCACCTGGTATTCACATTGAATGATCAGAAATAAGTACTTTTTTCACCTTGAGTCCAGCTTCAAGTTTAAGCCTCTTTTTTTTTTTAAACCACTCTCTATCTGTCCCATTCTTTCCCTCTTCTGTCTCACAGTAGTCCCATTGTGTCACAGTGCAAACAAAGGAGCATGGGAGAGAAAAATGACAAGAGAAAAGGAATATAAAGCAAAACAAGCAGAAAGGGAAGGAGGACAGTTGCAGGCATCTAACAAGTTCTGATCAAAATTCAGAAGCGGATCAAGTGGATATGAAGTTTGCTTCAAACAAAAGTCCCCCCCCCCAAGCTCTCTTATGCCTCAATTCTCCTTACCCCAGGGGCTCTTATCATCTTTCCCTGTTCCTCATGCCAGCGTCTTCTTTTCACACCTCCTCCAACCCCAGCCTCATCTCTCTATTTCCCTTAAGGCCATGGGCAGCTCTCTGCTTTGCTCTGTTTGCTTTTTACACCCCTCTATCCCACTCTGCTCTTACTTGCCTCTTTTGCTCACCCGCTTCATCCTCCCTAAGGCCCTTTCTCCCTCTCGTTCTGCAACTGATGAAAGGAGTAATAAATGAAGGAGTGCATGTTAATTTGTTGTTGCCACTCCTGACAAGCTTTAATCAGAGTGGGGAATCATGGGCCAAATTATCCAGAATATAGGGAAAGATAGTTGGAGCAAGAATTTAGTCAAGGTCAGGGGTTTGAGGAGACTTTGCCATTGTAATATGGACACTCATTTGAGTTTACCTCATTCCCCAATCTAAGAATTCCCAAGAGTAAACATAATTTATTATCTGTGTATACATAGTTGTTTAGAGACCAAAACCAGTGTGAACTGAGCTCTAATGATGTTCTGATCAATTTCAGACAGAGAAGCTGATATAAATAAATAAATAATGATAATGTCTAGAATGACTTAAAATTAGGAAACATTATTACTTTTGCTGAATTCAAGTTGGTCTTGAAGAGTCTTGAGTCAAAGAACAAATTTAACAATGAAATACTCATTCACTCGCAAAACTCCTACATTCAAAATTTCTCTTAAGCAGAATCACAGAAGAATTATTAGCAAAAAGTATCAAAATAAAAGTCATCATTGTGCAAAACAACATGATGTCTGTGATGTATATATTATAGATTTTTAGTTAATTTTAATGTTGAGGTGGTGGTTGAGATAGTTTTTTTATTTTAACTCCTCTATAGACAGTTTGGTAGTTTTGTTAGTCTAGTGGTTCAATAGGGATTAATCATGAGGTAAATGTAGATAAATGTTGTGGAGTAAAAAGTACAATATCACCCTCTGAAATGTAGTGGAATAGAGGTATAAAATAGTATATACTGGAAATATTCAAGAAAAGCACACATGGCCTACCTCAAAAAAGTACTCAGACTCACAGTACTTGAGAAAATGTACTTACTTTCCCTTGCTGTCTCACATAATTATACCTCACCTAAACACCATCATATAACAGAATATAACAGTGATCTAACTGCTATTTCTCTTGCACTTACACCAGGTTAAATCCACCCAAACAAAAGTAAGTCTTTGTTTGTTGTATTCTTGACAGTAGAGTAGACATGGCACAGTATGGATTATTTATACTTTTCCTCCAAGCTATGAAGAAGAGATCCAAGACTAAAATCTGTTGTGTTTTTCTGTATATAGCACAAGAAGCACAGTGAGACATCACTTCCTTTTAGTAGTGGACAGGTGTTTTTGACTCCTGTATAATTAGCTGAACTCACACCTGTAGAAAGGATATTTTTACCACACGGAAAATCAGCACTTCTTTTATTCTGAACACTTAATAAGCTACAAGCCACCAGCGTGAAAGTCATTTGACTACTGAAAGTCGACTGGCTGTGGCACTGAGTTGAGTTTTTAGAAACACTTCAGTCTACCTAATTGGATCGCTCTTTCCTCCTTCCCTGTCTCTCATCAGGTAATCAGTCTACAGTCTCCGAAAAACTGCTGGATATCATTGAATGGATTTCTGTAACAAGCTTTAAAAAGTGTAATGCTTAAGGGAGTCTCACTTTGCCTCATCTCTTCCTCTCTTTCTTCTTTCTCACTCTCGCTACCTTTCTGTGCCCCTCACTCTTATCAAAGCCATGATAGTGAGTGGTTTAACAGAGTGACAGTCCTAAGGAGGAGACAGAAAGGGTAGTTTTTTTTCTTTCTTCACCGCTGTGCGTTCCCACCTCTTTCCTTTACTCCTCTTTTGATTTGCTCTATTTTCTGCCTTGTCACAAATCCAACATCCTGCCGTATGAAAGTAAAACTGAGAGAAGAGATGTAGATGGAGAATCAGAGTTGGAGAGACGCAGCTAAAAATATGAGGACTTTTGGTATGGTCAAGTCAATGCACCTTTCTTCTACTCCATGTTGCCAAAAAGGATGCTTAAAGACTAATGAAGACTAGCCCAGATTTGGCAGCTGTACAAGGAAAATTAATTTTTCATGCCATCTTTGACAATAATTTGAGTGTGTTACAAAAACGTTGTCGCTGTAGTGCACCTAAGTAAACTTTAATGGACCAGAAAGGACTGATTGTATATATCTTACTTCTGTGATTAGAGCAGAGTGACGGGGCAATGCTAGGACGGACTTTACATAGCCTGTGAAGCAACACAGCATGCACTCTTCTAGCCCAGCTGAGGCAAAGCCAAAGACAAGTAGCTGGTGCCAGGTAAGGTACACTTTAAAGTAAATTAAATTACATTTTGTATATAAAAGTGTTTTACTACGCCTCATCACAGTTTTCTACATAAAACACAATCAAATACCATTCTTCATAACAATTTTTGCATTTACTGCTTTAAACACATGAAAGAAGGTAGTGTGTGATGTGCTGTATGGTTACAGATGCATCAGTGCCTACAGAATAAAGAAAAGAATTTGGTAAGTAGCTTGAGCAGAACAGATGCTGTGAAGTAAAGACACTGAAGAAATTCAAGCATTCTCACACTGCATTATCATACTGTAGAATTAAACCGACACAGTTTAATTTCTCAGTGGTAGACATGCATGCTAAACAGGAGAGGGAGCGTTCAGAAGACAGAATGCTGATATTGCCTCTAAAAAACAGAAAAGCCCACAAGATAAGACAGGCAGGAGAAAAGATGTAGATGTAGCTCTCACACTGGTGCTTTTTTCTTTCATAACNNNGTTACACATAACAGTTGAGAACAAAACATTAAGCAACTATTATTATTATTATGTGCCTGTTATGTACATTTTAGTACCAGTATATGTACAGTATAATTAATATAAGACAATTACACTGCAAGTTTAGAGTAATAACATCTTAAAAGTTAGGAAATTACACTACAAACCAGGGTGTGTTATGAAGTGATGCCCACTTTTTTTCTTCTTTTTTTTGTGGTAGTAGTTCTATATTTTCACCTGTGCCGTGATATTAAAGTGGCTTATTAATATAAATACTGTCTATGTCTATGTTGTGTATTGCCTACTAATCATTAGCATTTCCTTGCAGGTACATTGTTGTGTTTTTAATGTTTTGGTAGCTCTCAGCTCTACCTAACACACCTTGAATGACATGTTAGTGGTTGGCAGTGTTTGCTAATTTGCTTTGCTTTAGTATATGCCTCTTTTACTATAAGTGTAGTTTAGAAGTAATTTTGTAGATTTACTTCAGTTATTGTAACCCTCTTGCTTTTGGTTGCCAGGGATCTTTAAACAGGCATTTTTCTACTGGATGTCTGGTCTGACAGGTGTAAATGTGTCCATTTGAGTAGACTTGTCTCTGTAATGTTAGAAACTCCCCTGGTCTCCCCTCCCTGGCAAGATATGAATAGATTAGCCCCAGGATGAAAATGAAGAGAAAAGAGACCAGGGGGAACAGTTAAATGAGGAAAGAGTTGACGAAGATGAGGAGAGGAAGATGGAATGAAGAGATGCAGATGAAGAGGGGAGATAGAAAGCCGAGGAAGTTTTGCTAGCAGCTTGAAAAGCAAAATAGAGGAAAATAATAGAGGACTGTATAGAAAAATATAATCGAAAGTTTCAGTAAGGACGGGTAAGTGAAGTTAACTAAAGGATGTGTTCTTGTCAACTAAGTGCATTTCCTTTTCTGAATGTTTGGCATTTCCCTCTTTCATTCTACAGTCTGCATTCTCCAACTCTCAATGTGTTATTTTCAGTCTGGGTATCTTTCCTGTGGTGTAGGTGGGCGCAGTAGCCTATTTGTACTCATTGTGGATTAGTGTGTGCGGGTGAATACTTTGTCTGGTTTTCATTTTTCCTTGTATTTAAGGACTACATTTGTTGGAGTGTGTGTATGTGTGTGTGTGTGTGTGTGTGTGTGTGTGTGTGTACACTAGCATATGTGAAATGTGTGCAGAAAATCAGGTGGTAGATTATCTGTTCAAAAAAATACAGACCTGCAGTAGAGTTCACATGCAGAGCAGTGACATAAACAGAAGATATATTGCCCTGAAATACCACTGACATCTGCTATCTCATTACTTCAGCACAGCCCAGAAATGTAAGCCTGAAAGACACTTTCAAAGCTAGCAGTTAGCTTTATTAAATACTCATTTGTTCGAAAATTCACAAACTCTTCAGATATCACCCAATCACTTATAAATTGTGACCCTCTGAAGTAAGTAACTTGGCATGCAGTATGTATTTTACCATATAAAGCAAACAGATAACAGATTTTTGACAAGCTCCACACACACCACAGCACAGTTTCAATGGTCTTTGACACTAAAACGCTCACTTTCAGAGTCTAGTTCATACACCAGCACACTATATATTACCCTAAAAAAACTCTAGCAGAAAGGCTGCATTTGTCTTGACCAGCTGAGAGACAAAGAGAAAGACAGATGAACTGCAAACAAAAACTTTGCACCACAGCCACATCACAGAAAATCGTGTCCATATTTTAAAATAGGCTTATAGCTCGCAGTGTGGGTGGTGCATTGGTCAGTTCACATGAGTTCAAAATAATAGCACTCATACCTAAAGTCATATGTCTCTCCTGTTAAACCAATTAGAGTTTACTGCACTTTGTACAAGGAGCTCTACAATCCATTCTATTCACCCCCATCTAAACAATGATTAAGTTTAATAGCAAACCATTCACACAAATTAGCATATTGCGAAGAAACTGCAGTTAATGGTCAAATACTCTCACTAGTACACAAAAGCACACACATACTTTGCTATGAAAGTGCAGGAGGTGGGAGGACAAGTTAATAATTTTAAAGACTTAATTAAATGATTTAGAATTTAAATATTTACATTCTCTGAAAGTAACTACACATGCTCTTCAAGACACCGTGAGATAAGAAAGTACATTTTTCCAAGTTCCAATGCTGTGTCCCTGTTGTATTAGTTCAGCTTTTGTCTATGCTAACTTTAAAAATGTCATTTGAGTGCCGTTATATCAAAATCCTCCTCCTTTCTCCTCCTGTAAATTGTTTAATATTTTTGAGGATTTACACATACATTTATTAAATAAAATATAATTTGGAGTGACCATCTTTCATAGCCCTTCATGCTACATTCTGGTCTCACATACAAGGGTTTTAATCTGCTCAAGGATTTGAAACCTGGTTGCATTACACATAAGAAGAACATAATGAACACATGAACATAAAGTGCAAGATCAGAAAATAACACACCATTACACACAACATAATATTAAGACAATCTTTGCCACAGGAGCCACATATCATCTCTCTCTCTCACACACACATATACTTCCCAATTTTTTAATTCTTCTTTTCAGTACACCCAAATAGATGTTCAAGGCAAGAATTCCTTGAGACTTTTCACCTCATCAATTTCATAGTTGCCATTTCATAAGTTTTCTCTTTTGCTTCTTGTGGTTAACTTATTTGCTTTCATTTACTGTGGGTCCACACTGGATCAGGAAAAGCAGCAGTGACATTTTGGTCCAAAGTCTTTCTGATACTGACAAGGCTACCACCGTAGCCCTAATCAGGTCTGATGGCTGTTGAGGAAGTAAACATATTATTTCCAAAGTGCTAGGTGTTATCAGATATTCTGCGCTGAACATCGGTACAGACAAAGGATTCTTACCACATTCTCTTGGGGGGCAAATCGGGGGTAAAATATCCAGAATAACTTGTAATCTGAGCCCTGCATGAGGAAAACACACACATACGTGCACATGACACATATACAGTACAAATGCTGTTGAGACCAAGCTATTTGCTGTGATGGGCTTTTATAAGTGGTTACCATGGTGAAAATTAGCAAGCCAAACCGCCTGCGTTGATTACCCTTTCAGAGATATGGGGATACAAATAGCAGTAGTTAATCTTGTTTAGGCCACACAAATTCATTGTGACAGCTCGGCTGCTTCAACCCGGCAGACTGTCGCAGTGTAAATTGAACGGACTGATTGTAAGAGAGAGAAAGAAAAGAAGAGAAGGCAACTACTATAAAGTACAAAAAAAACAAGAAAAGTAAGAAATAGTTTTGGGTCTAGTTTGGGCTGAATTTAAATTGTTTGCCATAGTTTGAGCATGATTTTTTGAAACTTTTAAACTATAAAACAGAACGGTGATATTTGGATGTGAATATGACTCGGCCAAACAGCAACTGTGTAGGGGTGCCTTTGGGTGAATTATAGTCTCGCAATTTTTCATAATTTGCCAATTAACATGCAGGGAGATATTGGACCCATTTAAAACTTCATAGTCCACGGAGGTAGGCAGGCAGAAAGAGACACACAAACGCACACACATGCATACACAGATTTGCATGCAGTTGGACAGTAAATGTAATAAACAGCAGTACAGGTACATAACCTCTTAAAGTCATTTAGAATGAATCCTGCAGACTTAATAATATAGACAAATGGCACCACAGAAACAAAAGTGCATCAGCTGACTTATGGCTGTAATGATTCAGTCATAGAGAATAATGTATCTCATAGCTTTAACCTCTCCCAGGGGGGTGGGACACCGTATATTGAAAACTGTATAAGTTAGATAAAACGGAAGCAGATCAGCCACAGTGTTGGGTAGTAAAGTGAATACTTTATCATAAATGTTGCAAGGAAGTGCCTTTTAAGAATTCATTATTGAACCAGAAAGGCAGAAGGGGAAAAAAAACTGTTTACTGTATAGCCCACACACACATAAACAAGGCGAACAGATACATTATTCCCTGCATTTATTATGAGTTTAAATACAAAGAGAAGAGATTCAACGATGTGTGAATCCCCAACATAGCCTGTGCCTGTTTACTCTCTATGTGAAATGAAATAAATGAATCAATAAATAATCCCATCCTACACAGTTAAAAACAAAACACTTTTTTGTGATGCTTCAGAATGAGTAAGCTTGGATGACTTTGCTGTAAGCACACAATGGAGGAGCTGTTCATGTGCAGCATGTTTTCCAAAGAAATTCCACCAGTCATTATAGTCTTGCAGCACAATATTATTTTGGCTGTCTAAAATATGTTTTCTTCAGCAAATTCGCATTGTATCTATGCTATTGTTTATATTGTATTGCTTCTGTATACATTTCTTCCCATTTGGCCTCAAACACAAATTGATTTTTTAACGCTCCCTGTAATTTTCTGTAATTTCCCATTCGATTGTTTGCTCCCTTAATGCAGTAATGGTCGTGCTCCAAGTTTTCTTTAAGGAGCAAGGCTGTGCTGCATGCACACACACTCTCTCTCTCTCACACACATACACACACATATGCAGTACAGTGTACATTGATTTCTTTTTTTAAGCGGTATGATACAAGTGATTTGTCCGTCAGAAAAAAAGATTAAGGAGGAGGTGAAGAGGGTGAAGTAAGAGGGGGAGGAGTAAACAGATAGGGCAGGTAAATGAAAGTGTTCCATTAAAAAGACGAAGGGCCTTAATCTATATTTAATCCCCTGTATAGCTGCCGAGATCATAATCATCTGGTGTGCCATGTCGTGACCTTAGACCCGTAACAGTCAATACAGCACAGCAATAATACACAGTGCAGCAAATATGTCTTTTTTCCAGTACATATATTCCTATGTTTCAATTATACTAATAAAATCAGGAAAAAGGTGCAGAGACTATGGAAATCTTTCTGGTCCGTTTTTAAATTATCTATTATAGTAGGCGTGTTGAAAAAAGACCACATGTAAACGTGATTGTTTTTCTATTTACCCATTTTCAACAAGGGACTTGTTAAAAGTTTAACCAGACATTCTGCAAATAAAAACGTTAACTGGGTTTACGGTGTATGGGATGTTATCTTGCCATGGATAAGTCAGAAGAACAACGGAAAAAATGGGGAGAAAACTCCAAACAGTTAGTGATTACACTGGAAATTGTGTCAGCTAAATTTCTAAGAAATGCTGCTTTTTTTATTGATATCACTAATTTCTTTTTCTGTAGTGATGATAGTAACTCATTGTGATAAACTTAGCTACTTTTTTATTTCTGTAAGTTGTGTTAACAATGCTTTACCTGTCTGTTGAGCTAAAACACAAAGGTACACTACATGTGTTACTGTATGGTTCTTTTGAGTCATTTTTTCAGACAAAAATGGAGTTTTATGGTGCTTAGTTATAATATCAGGAGTGTAGCTACAGACAGCACTTGCATGTAGTTCAGATTTATTGTAGGTTTTGAACAGCATCAGCAAAAGCATGCGCACACAGGTCACAGTCATAGATCACCCACATTCTTAGGGAAACTGCAGCAGTGAAGTTGAAAAGGCCAAAGTTTGGTTTGATCATATTGCATCTACTCTTTGTTTGGAGCCTTGTGAGTAATGTCCCCCAAAATCCCCTCACATATAACATTTATTTAGCGCTCATTCATGATCTATCATTTATGTTATTAGAACAGACTGTCTAACTCCTCCCCTTGCTGATGCTATCATCTATCACAGATACTTAAAAGACAAGTTTAATCTTCCTGGTTGCTCTTTCTGTTCTTTATTTACAACTTAATTCTGCTCCTAATGCTTCTGGAGTTCCCTGTTGCATAGAGCTGGACACTCACCCAATCACCTATATTTATGTGTTTTGGACAGCCCTCTCTCTTATCTCTAAATATCCCCTTTTTTCTAAGTGTTGATATAAAATCATTGGTGATTAGTTTGGTATGGGTGTTATGTTGCTGCGCTAACTTGGGCTTGTGATTAATCAGAACTCTAAGGCTCGCAAGTTTGCAACCTAGTGCCCCTCCCTATCTATACTGCTTTAGAAACAAAAGTGGATCCTAATCTTCTCTGGATGCCAGTGATCTTCCCTATCTGGATGGGTTTGTGTGTGCTGATAACTTGCCATCTTAGCCCGGCTGCTGTTTCAGGTACTGATGATTAGCTGTCTCTGCAGGCGAGCTCCTCTGCAGGTTGGCTTTCCTCAGGAGCTGCAGTCGTCTCCCCAGTCGATGTTGTGGTTCAGCTGAAAATGGTGGATATTTACAGTTGGTGAAATAAGACTCCGTGTATCAGTCCTTCAGTTTGACATACTAAATTGTTATGTGTCTTCTATTTCTTCTTCGGGTGAGGTTTGCTAGCTTAAATGAGTTAGAACCACAACCCAACTATGCCCCCTTGTCTAATGTCAGTAGGACCCTGTTCTCCTGGCCTGACAATACACTGTTTGTACAAAAGATACTTATAACAATGGAAAAGTTAGTTTAGTAATCCAAATTCGTTGACAGTTTAGTTGGACGCTTACTTCATAATTAAGTAATGGTTAACAAAGATAACAAAGTAAACTCATCTTGCAGAGTCGAGGTAGCAAGTTTAAGGTAACTATTGATTAAAATAAACCAAGTCAACATTGGAAGGCCAACTGAAGCCTCTGCTTTCTTGTTCTGCCAGGTGTTGGTTAGTACATTTTTTAAGGCTAAAAGTCTGTGACTTTGCAAACATGGCACAACCGAAGCTTTAATGCAACTAGCAACACCTAGCAAAACAAATAATGTATTCTGTAACAGCATTGGGTAGCTGTTTTTTTTGTACTGTACTGTTTCACTCCTCTTCTGATACCATTTTTACTACGGTTGAGATAAATCATAGGCTGTATGGATAATGTATGTTTTACCAGTATCATCTGGGTAAAATCTGTACTCATTTAATGAAGGAAAATGTTCATTAGGTAGGAGTGTCTACATGGTTCTGTGATACTGTAGGCCAGGCAGCTACACACAGATCTCCTCCTCCACAAAGACTCCTGCAGCTCTATGCAATCTCTACATTGTTACAGGCAGCAACTCTGCGCAGAGTTCATAGGAATTAACAACAACTCTCAACTCTTCCATTGGCTCACTCCTCACTTGGTCTGAAAAATATGAGCGGCTGAGTTACTTGAAGAACTTGGCTCAAACTAGAGTTTTTAATTAATTAAAGACTACAAATTAACTTTGTGTTTTGCTTAACTTTGTGTTTGGATTTGCGAGAAATAAAAAAACACTGTTTCCCCTTCCAAAAAATAAAAACATCAGGTTGTAAAAAAAAAGCCTGAAAGTTATGTTGACTATTAAAAATCTAGTTCATGCTTTTTATGTCATTATTTCTAACCCTGCAAGGGTTGTGCTCATTGATTTACTGAATTTATGGTCCACATTCTGGTGACCAAAAACACTGATCACACTGAAGCTCAATTCTGATGCTGCTCTGTAAATAGTTTTCTTATAAAATATAATTATAAGAACTTCTAAATAAACCTATATAAATTCTATCTTCAATTAAAAACTTACATTTAGTCCCATCCATCAAGCCCCATCCAGGTAAGCAAAGGTATTGTGGTCCAAATGGTATGGAAGGCGGTAGGCAGGCAAACTCCATAGACATCTTAACTTCCCAAAGGTGAAATTTTATAATTATTATAATATTATAATATTATTATTATTGTTTGTTATTTCTCCATTACACGTGTAACTTATGCAAAATAGAAAACAAGAAACATTACTTGCTGAGAAACTCAAACAAAAGGGCACATGTTACTAGCAGCACAACCTCACCTTTGGTCCTCATGAACCCAAAACCATACTGCTTATATAGGGTGTTTAATTATCACCTAGTCTGCTTTAATCTCTACCATGTTTCCTGAGGATGGACATAATCAGAACCCTATGTTTAAAGAAAATGACACATCACACCTTTAACCCTGTTCCCAGCTCATTACATTGCTAAATATCTCTACCGACAGAAATTAATCTTAACACATTGTGTCAACTTAAACAACCAAACTAGAAATTTCTACAAAGCGGAAACCCCTACACTTGGTTGCACCCAGTGATGTCACTGATGACATCACCCCCACCCCACCCTACCCTTTCCTGCATGGTGGCTCTGAACAGAGGAACAAACAAATGTAAGTATGAGCAAAGATACTAACAATTTAACAGTACTCAAACAAGACAATAAAGATAAATTAAACTAACTCATGGCTTTGTAATTATTTCAACTTACTCGTATGCTTTGATGTTAACTGTGACATAATGCTACCACAAACAAACCCGGGATAGTTAGTGAAGCAATGTAAGTCTAGCAATGGTAAATTAAAGTTGAATAAACAAATGTAGACCTAATCATATAATGTCTGAACTTAAGTAGAATTTGAGATAAAGTAGAAAGTGACAAGTGGTGAGTGAAGATGATATCTCACCAACTTTGAAACAAGGTATGTACTCAGATTCA
>JAQQZW010000022.1:8374468-8386557 GCA_029814745.1 Zanclus cornutus | reverse complement strand
CCCACCATGTGCCAAACTGAGAGGGCTCAAACCACTGAGAACAGAGAAGGGAAGAGAATGACATGAAATCATGACAGAATTAACAGGAAGTGTCATTATCTTGCCCTAGATATATCAGTGGAATAAGATAATTTAACCAATGCAGTACTCTGAAGTGAGTGAATGGCAGTCATCTGATGGTACAGGCTACAAATCTGTGAGGTCCAACACATACATTATTACTATGGTTTAATTTGTTAGGCTTTCATGCATTGCAAACATTTTCTCATTCATCTTCTTCCAGTGAGCAATGTGGCCCAACAGGAACACCCAATTTTCTACCAAATCCCATCAGGACTTAGCAACATTTAAATTAAAATGGGTTGACAGTTGTTTACTTGTGCTAATGTGATCAAACCATTCCCACACAGTCCTAATGAAGAGTATCTGATGTTTAAAGTGTTAATCGTAATAAACAACACCTGAGGATGTTACTTTCTTCCTATTAACTTTTATTGGTGCATATTTAACTATGAATATTTAATGCAATGAAGAAATACATTAGGTTTGGAAAGAGGTTTGCAGTAGCTTTAAAGAGAGGTGTGTTAGGGAGAATTTGGTGTCTTTTGTTCAAAAATACAATCCAGTTCAACCTTTTGCATTATGTGAACAAATGGCTGCTGGCCTGCTGCTCTTTCATTCCACCATATGTCTTGTATTATATATTCAACTATGACATCGAAGATACAAAATGTAATGACTAAGTAATTGGTGGCGCTCTGTCTGTAGAATGCCTTTCTGACCCCATATAAGAGAAATGTTTGGTCAGTAATACTGAATTATTACAAATATAACAAAGGAGCTAAAAAAATTGCATAAGTTTGTTATTAAGTAGACAGATTACAATAGTTACTTGCATGTTATTTCTTGATTTTAACCTCTGCAAGTAAACAAAACTCAAAAAAACTGAAATCTTTGTTTGATTTCTGAAAAATCTTAGCTATAAATGTGACAGGACGATAGAATGTGTTTCCTAGGTAGAATAATTTGATTAATGCCCACTGACATGTTTATATTGAAACTTATTTTTGTGAACATATCTCTGATCTGCACTGTGTTTCCACCTAAACTAAACCCAGTTCAGATTGCACGTTCCCTGTTAATTATGAGGTGTCTGACAGTGCCTGTTTGTTCTTTATAACACAGGAGAGCAAAAGAAAAACAAACCTCTTGTATCAGATATCAGTGTATTGCTGAAGCGTTGCTATACCTTGCGCAGCACCCTGCCGCAGGGTGGCCAGCCAAGTCCCTGGCCCAGACCGTTGAGAAACCACAGCGCAGAGAAGACAGCGACAGTGGAGGACCAGGAAAAGACCACATTGATGCCTCCCACCATGCACAGGCCAATGGAGAAGAGCCAGCGGGCACTGATTTGGTCTGAGAGCACGCCACTGATGAACTTACTGATAGCATAGGCCAAAGACTGACTGCTGGTGATCATTCCTGAACAAAGGCAGGGTAGGAGAAGAGGAGTGTACACGGATAAAATAAAACTTGGAGATATTTAGGACCAGGAACTCTTGCTATGATGTAAAGTTCTATGTAAAACACCAGCTAATATGTCATGCATTATAGAAGCGTACCTGTAATCTATCAAGAAACAGTGAAATATAGTATAAGTCAATTGAAAAGCATGTATGGAAGTTAGTCAGCCATGCTTAGGTACCATTTTTAGGGGTTGATAACACATCCAGTTCTGAATTTTTAAAATTTAAAAATTATTTTTTTTTAATTTTAAAAATTTAATTAAAAATGCTACCTATGTATTGAAACAGCATTAACTGTGATTTACATTTCTTTTTATGTAGACATTGCAAAACATGACAATCAAGTAAAAAGGTAAAGTCTCATACCAAGGTCATCCTTATCCAGACTAATTTCTTGCATTAGGGAAGGCATCACAAAGGAGAAAGTCTTTCTGTTGAAGTAGTAGAGTGTGTAGCCAACAAACATGGCCAGAAATATAGTGCCTCGGTAGTATCCATAACTTGCAATGGCCATGGCTGCAGATTTAGTCCTATAAAAATGGGAAAAACTGAAAGAGTAAAAGACAAATCCAGAGTAGGGGGGAAGATCCTGCTGATCCTGTGACAGTGAACTTTGCTTCAGGATCCACTGTGCAGAAGCAGCTGCTTACATGCGTGCGGGGAGGTGTTTGCAATCAGTAGGTGAGGTTAATGGTCAACTTCTCTACCCCAGAGTTGACTTAATCTGGGCTGTTACCATATGCTGCTGCCCAGCAAAAGGGGTTGGAAAAGCAATTCATCAATCAGTTTGTGTGACATCAATGCTGTATATTATCACTTACAAAAATATCAAAACTAAGAGCATTCATATTTTAAACTGACTCTCAGAAACTGGTCAATGTACTAATCTTAAGAAGGTTCGACAGCTATAACACTCTATTTGCAGGATCATCAAAACAATTAGGAAACCAAATTTTGTACATACTACTCCGGTGCTGAAATCACTTCTTTGGCTCCCAGAACAATACAGAATCTAGAATCTATAAAACTCTTAATGGTTTTGCCCCTTTGAAAATTTCCGACTTGGTCACTGAATATAATCTGATCAGGCCTCTCAGGTCATCAGGCCAAGGTCTTCTAACCCAGAATTAGATCCAGGTCTGGTGAGGATGCAGTTACTGTGATCCCTGCTCTCTAGAGGAAGCTATCTGCTGTCTTATGGTCCATCACAACTGTGTCCACATTTAAAAGCAAACTTTCCTTACGGTTAATGTGTGTCTGTGTATACTCGTATGGTATCAATTGTTGCTTGTACAGGTGGTTATATGTGCAGCTATGTGATATGGCAGAGGTTTATATTGGATTTGGTTGATGTATCTCAGTTTTGCTTTGTTGCTCATGCTTATATTCTTATATTTATGTTAATTATGTTACTCATGTTATAATTTTTATGTTTACATTTTCAGATTTGTCTTTTATTGTAAAGCACACAGAATTTACTTCTAATGAAATGTGCCATGTGAATAACATTTTCATTGCCACTGCCATATATGATCTGCTGTCTTCATTTGGGTACCTATATACAAAAAAGGGTCCTTCTGCTTCTTGCTGTTTGTCAGTCTGAGGATGTTATGGAAGGAGTGAGCAGATTGATGTGGTTAATGGTTTACTGGGGAGTCCAATAGTCACTATAGACCAGGGGGAGGCTCCTCTCCAAGTAAGGGTGTGTAAACTGTGGTGATCCTCAACAGCAAAGGATCTCGTAGACAGAAGTGGTGTGTACAAAATGTGTAGAAAGTTGCAAAACTGAGATCACAAAGTCATCGGCGATTGTCTCAATAAAGCATGACATTAAATTGTCAACGTAGGGTTCATTTATCCCTGTTAAGTACTTGTAAAGCTAAAACCTCGTACTTGTAATCGTCAGTACTTTACAGTAGTAGTGGTAGGCCTTGTATGTAAAATATGAGGCATGTACAATACGATCGTACGTTCAAAAAACAGTCTTCACAAGAATCAAACCACTTAGATACCTCGGAAAAGTCCAACTCCTTTTCTCTCTGTCCACCTCACAGCTGTTTGCGTGTTGGACTGTTTAGGAAAAAATAATGTCTCTTCAGTTTTCCATACAAAACGGCTCTTGTCAAGGCTGTAGAGGAGGTGGAGTATGTGAAGGGAACGTTTCCGAGTCACGTGAATGAACTGGCACCGCCCAGTCACGATCGCTGCCAACACAATATAGTGTTTCAGCAAAAAGGATATTACTGATTATAATTATGACAGACCGTTGTTAAAAAGTTAATAGATAGATAAAAACATAAAAAGTTAAACCAACAAATTTCAACTAGGGAACTAGGAAGTAGGTGTATCATACAGTAGTAGGCGAGCCCTGGAGTACAGTGCGTCCGCATATAGGTTACAAAGAATGTAACTAACGTGGAGTTGGCACTATTATGAGTGTAAACTTAATGTGCATACATTTACACAAGGCTAATAAAGCATCTTAAGCTAACGTTGCGCTGTTAGGGTCAAGGATAGTATCGTCATCGTTATTTCCATTGTTTAATGTTGTCGTTTTACGTTTTTCAAATAATATCCATCCTACATGTAAAATGTTTGTTTGGTCTACGACACTTTGAGGTTGTATATTTTGTTGTAACTAGGTATAATTTTCACAAAAGCAAGAACATGACATCGGCTAACCTTCCTCCTTTAAACTTTACGTCTGTTCCCATGGTAACAGATAGCAGATGGGTGTTGCGAAATTGCCGAGTTTATGAGTAAGCCAGCTACGTTAACAACAAAACTTTTACGTTATCCCGTATGATCAGTTTTTGAAACTTGATATCTCCTGACTAAAAACGAAGTACTTTTTTAGACTAGCTAATGCTATATTAATTCATTCTCCCTAGCCTTGGACACCTCTAAC
The DNA here is from genome assembly GCA_029814745.1 of Zanclus cornutus. Classification (NCBI taxonomy): domain Eukaryota; kingdom Metazoa; phylum Chordata; class Actinopteri; order Acanthuriformes; family Zanclidae; genus Zanclus; species Zanclus cornutus. The sequence continues at coordinate 8,382,123 of JAQQZW010000022.1, read as the reverse complement.
CACGGACCATAGTAGGTTCTAACATTGGGTTAAAATAAAAAGCAATGCCATGCCACCTTTTAATTAGTTGTTATAATTAAAGAACGGTTATCATTCACACACGTTATAACATTAAGAAGGAAACACGCGTTTCAGGGATCATTGTAACTTCAGCATATTTTCATTAGCGTTTTATAAGCTTTTAATTCCCCTGCATGTACATTTTATAGTAGCTTATATTTTAGGATGGTTCTTTTAAGCATATTGCAAACACAAAACAACAAAATAAAATAAGACATTATTACGTACTATCTCACACACGGACTCCACCGGAGACTGGGTACAATTTTTAGTTTTTATTTAGGCTAGTATTTCCCTTTCAATTGAGTCATATTCTTCCACTTATCAATGACACATCCCCTTTATTACTAATATGCATGACAACAGAAAGGAATTCAACTTATGTTAGGGTTAGGATGACACTTTACACACACAGCTTAAAGCATGTAAGGAAGTTAAGTACATCAAGGTAAATACAGGCTCTTATTTCAGACCATTCTTGACAAAGAACTGGATGTACTGAGACCTATTTTCTTCATCATAACCATCTAAACAAACAACCTACAGGAGTGTTTATGGATTCAATCGAGCTGTCATTGGGACACCAAAGGTTCATCCAGCCTGTTATCCTATTCCTCCTTGTTTGTTCTTGCCGCTTAGCATTAATAAAGGAGGAAACAGGACAGGAGAGTGGGTGGAGGACAGATGAGTGGGGTCTCCATCTAAAAGTTTTCAATTCGTCATGTTCACATCTGTACACGCAAAAAAAGTAATGGTGACCAAGGGAAACACCACAACACCTGGCATACACGGACCTCAGCACGAGGAGGGGTCAGAGTAAATACACACACACACGGTACGGTTAAGGGTTAAGGGCCCTAGGGTTTGATAGCCGTGGTCCCGTCCTTGCACATACACAGATACAGTCTCACACAAGCACTGTACACGGCACAAGAGGTCACCTAAATACATGGAGCCAATGAAGGAGAGCTAACATCTAGGAGGGTGGACTGGATAGCCCAGTACAGGCTGAGAGGGGGTTAAAATTCTTATTCAGACCATCAGGTCACACTCGCGCACACACACGCACGCGCGCGCACACACACACACAAACACACCCTCATTCATACAGTGACATACGTCTGTATGCATTTAAAACTCCATAAAGCTACACGCCTGTGCAGAATATACTATCATCACTTAGTGTTGCTAGCTATAGCCATTTAAATGGCAATATATGTTCAAATATTATATGTAACCTTTTTTTCCTCAGAATATACAATGATGAAATGCATTATACAGACAAACGAGACCATGTAAGCTGTTCACATGTTCAGTACGTACACCAAAAGAGCTTCTCTACATTAATTTCTTCACGAGTGCAAAATCCAATGCTCCTCCACCTACTTCAAAGGTTCATTGCTGAGCTTTAGCAAGTCCACTTCTGCACAAACCATAAACCAATAAAAAAACATGACATTAAAATAAACACAAAAAAATCTAAATAAGTAGTCATAAATATGGAATGTGAAAAACAAACACGTGGTCCAATTTCTTTTCAAACAATACAAATAAAAGTCCTTCGATGTAGTTAAATGTTTTCTCTTGTAACAGGACATCATAAAAAAATAATACTCAAAATGAGAGTGGGCTGTCGCTTGCTTGTGGCCCTTTGTGAGTAGAAGACCATGGGAAGCTGGTGAGGAACACAAAGAAAAAAGGACAGACGGAAGGAGGGTGTCAGGTCAAGTTGTGGTGATGGTTGTGTGGCAGAGTGGTTGGGAGTTGTTGGGTGTTCACATGCCATAACCGAAGCTGGACTGTGGCGGTTGGCCGTAGCCTGGTGCTGCTGTGTAGCCGTAGCCATAGGGCTGCTGAGGAGGCACGGCCACGTTGGGCCCTGCTGTGAGCATGAGTTGGGGTGTGCCTGCAACAGAAACATAAGAATAAGTAGTTAGAAGAATATGGCACTGTCATATTCTCAAAAATGTTTTTCATGTTTCCTTTAAATGTCCTCAAAACTTGTGAAGACTGTATTACAGCTGTACAACTATCATTTGTGTGGTCTGGTTTTTTTTTTTTGTACCGTAAACAATGGGTTGAGACACGGTAGCCTGCTACTCTTGTTTCCTCAAAGACTCGGAGGCTTCGAGTTTGTCCACCTGTGGAAAACACAACAACAGTGATGGTGTCAGACTTCAGTTACACTGCGGCCGATGGGGCTCTTGAAGAGCAAGGGCTGAGACGCCAGGTTTGTAAAAACTGACCTCTGGGTTATTTCACTGGCTGACGGATGGGACCATTCCTGACAGGCGAAGATGAATACAGTCCAGATTTAAATAAAAAACAGGCCTTGCTAATAAGTTGGAGGCCCTCTAAGAGGCAAAAGGAGTAACTGCATCTCGAGAACTACTGGCTATTCTATCGAGCTTTGCTACAACAATCTATCAGACATCCACTTCTTTGTGGAAAGTATTAGGGATTAGGAGGGGAGACAAAGACAAACAGCTACTGGGCAATAATGGTCCCACCATCCAGCCACCCAAATCATGTACTCTAACGTGTTGGAAATGAAGAGTATGTAGAGAACCAACCCCTCACCAGTATAAACAGACTGAGACCATCAATTATGTTTTTCACAAGTTAGTTTGTCCATCCCAAAGCTGAATTTAAACCATTCTGTACATATCTGCATTAGAAATGTTGAACTGACAAACAGACCAAGACAGCTTAATTAGCCTATGCTGGCATTTTTGTCAGTGATAATTACAATACATCTTTCAGCTCTTAACTATGAACCAAACTGAGTTGAAGACTTTATTCTGAAAAACTGAGCCTTAAGGTAGCCTTGGTGCTAACACAACAAAGAAAATACAGTTAAAAAAACTCGAGGCTGAGATATTTATGAAACTTGTACCAAATCCAAAGTATAGTGCAAATGATTACTGCTGAAAACAGGGTTGCATCTAACGTTTATTTCAAATTTGCCAACTATTTTATCAAGTAGTGGATTCAACAAAATGAATATTTTGCCCGACCAACAGTCCAAAACCTAAAGACATTCAATTTGTTACTACATCAGGGGAATTTCTATTTGAAAATTGATGCTATCAATTGATTGATAAACAAAATAGATGGCAATTTATTTATTCATTTATTTTTGTAGATCAAGTCACCAGTTAATTGCCTAATTGTTTAACCTGTAGCGGAAACTATCAAATACTTGCAGGTAAGAATTAAAAATGAGCAATTTGTGGTCGTTTTATTTGCCGATTCTATCATTTGTATTTGGCACTGTTTTGAAAAAACTAAAAAAATTGATAACGAGTAATATATGAACCAGTTTGAACAGTTTGTAGGCATAGAACCGGCCCTCACACACACCCCAATTAAGTCTTTGTGTGTGAACAGCTACAAGAAGAATGTAGCAGCCTTAAGAAACAACTTTCTTAAACTACCTGTTTTTTTTGTGCTTCAGTATTTGCTGAGCAGCTCAGAGGGAGACAATGACGTGGAAAGGACAAAAGATAGAGCCAAAAACATATCAAAGGATTAAGCAGCAAGCAAAAAGCTTTAGATATTATCCTCAGCTATGACAGTGGGCATCTTAAATACTGATAAAATACTGTGAAGTACAATTCTAAATGATGTAGCAAGATTGCTTTGCTCTTACTGTGGTTTTGGGATCAGTTCTCTACATACTGTCTGATTTATTACTACAATTAGTCAATCTGGATAAGCAGGCTGTTTCAAGAAAAGACGGGCTTGTTTTCTTTCAGAAGAGAAGATTTGAGAGACATGCTGAAGCAGCAGTTTAGTTTTAGTTTTTTTTTTTTTTTTTTTGAAGAGTGCATTAGAAAGAAAGAAAGAAGCAGAGAGCAAAGTGGAGGGAGTGTGTTAAAGGGTGGAGGGGATGGTTTGTACAGCCAGTTCAAGGTTTCCAGAAGCAGGCACAGCCAACAACGATGTCTCCTAGCCTGAGTGCTGCTGATGCTACCAGGGGAAGGGGAAATGCATGCTTGTTGCTCTACATGTAGATTTTCCCAGAGAACACTCCCAAACTACCAAATATTTGCTCTCATAAATTCAAGCTGTCTGTTGCTTGAAGAGATTACTTTTTACATCAGCAAATAATGGAGTCATATACAGCAGAAAAACACCCGCTTCTTGAAATGTCTCATATCTTTGGTTTTTATCTCCCGTGTTCTTCTAGAGCACTATGATAAATTCACTTGTACAGACAGATGTGGTAAAAATAACAGGTCTGAAAGAATGGTCACGTCTTTAAAATAATGCCACACGGGCCCTTCTATTATTTAAATTAGGTCATACACTTAGCTGCAGTCTATGCTACTGCACTGCTGCCCAAACACAGTTATAAATATGCTCTCAGCTCAAAGACATATTTAGGAATCAGTCAGTCAGGATGATATCTAGTAGCAGACTGCATCTGAGTGGTGTTACAAGAAAGTTAAACATTAGAACTGATCTACAAGTCTGTGAGAGAAGGACCTGACCACAGCAGGTGAGGTAGTTATCCAGAGTGGGACTCTTCACTCACACCTAAGAAGAGCTGATAGGCATGCTGGCTTAAGTGAATGGCTCAGTGTGTTAGAGGAGAAATGCTGCAGTGGGGCACATATGATAGAAAAGGGAGGACGCTCGTATTGAGTATCACCGGTTTCTGATATTCCCCTTAGCTCTGTGGAGCTAATTTCTAGCATCTTTCAACTTGGTGATTTGGTTCATTCTGACTGCTGCTGTTGTCAGCTGCAGCAGGCAGCAGTTTTCAGCAAGATAAAACTAGTTTGCCATATCAACTTCAAAGGTCACGTCAGGGTTGCCTTTATGGTTTATTTCCAGTTGACAAAAGTAATTGTTATTGCAGGTTTAACTGAGGCTTGAAACGAGAAATTAGCAAAAGCCTCATCAACATATTTTCATGCTGTTTAACTGCTGTTTGCAAAGTGCGAGAATATACAAAAAAATTAAAGTCTAAGGCTGACATTCTAAACTGTGATCCTGCAAATTAAAAATAGTATTTTCCCAAAGCACAACAAAATCCTGAGCCAGTGTAGGCAACCTTAAGTTAGATCAAAGGTAATAAATACGATTAAGATAATCTGACATCCCTGACAGCAACATACTACCACATAATCAAAAACAAGTTTACAGTGATCTCATATGATCTATTAGTAGCTGAATCCTATCAGTAATTATTGATGGTGAAATATATGTAATGCTAAGAATTATGTCTTAAGCACAACAGAGAAAATTAATTTTCACACTCTCTCTTGCAACAAGATTTGTGTGTGTCTAATCCAATAATGAGTTATTCAGTCACTGTTTTGATCCAGAGCCATCACTGACACCAGCAAACCTAGCAGAGCCACGACGATGGGTGTGAAGAGCCCCGCTCTGGAGTCTTGTGGGTTGGTAGGTGGTCTAGTGGAGATGTGGAGTTTACAATCAGAAGCAGCAAAGTGACATGGGAGGGACAGGGGTCATGCAGTTTCTGCTAATCTTACTCCTCCAAACTACAGGCTACAGGACAGGGGAGAGGGGTCAAAAAGAATGATTAGAAAATGGATTCGACTTTCACCTTTTCCTTTATCGCATCAACCTGGAAAGGAAATTCAGAGAGGCAACTTAAGGAGGAAAAAAAAACAAATGGAAGTGTCCCAAAATAGAAACTGACAGAGAGAAAAGAGCAAACAGACGACTTGTCACAAACACAAAAATCCTGAGAGAGATGTGGGTCATAACGCCACTTTTGATACAAATGCAAACTTGAGATTACTCCAGTACTGTGAATTTTCCCCTTGTTGCTTAGACAGTGTAAAAAAAAAACAAAACATAGATGTTTACTAATAGAGACTTCACTAAGTTTTGACACTTAAACAAGATCTACTAAGTAACTGTAAGTGTTTAATATGCAATGCAAAGACATATTATTGCTTATTTTAATCTGTTTCAGGTAAACGGCTGCTTGGGATTGCCAAAACAAGCACCAAGACGTTGTCGGCCACAAGAAAGACTTTGGTTTGATTAACAGCTCACATGACAAACTAAATTACTTTGATGTAGTAGAATCCACCAACTTGGCATTTCAAGTTTGGCAAATAAGTGCAACAAAGTTTTGAAATGCTTCACTTAGTTCTGCTGTCTGTTATGAAAGCAATAGGTGGGTCATACTTTTTGCCATGTAACAGAGATAAATGGCATGATGAGCAACACAGCAGTTATGAATTTCCTCTAGAACACATTTGTATGGAAAAGTAGCTTGAATGGATGGAAATCCAATGAAAAAGAACACACCAGTGATGACATATGACTGACAGAAGCATAGGAAGACAAGCATGAACAGAAGAAAGAAAAAGCAGTACTGGGGGGCTTTATCTTTGATACTGTATGGAGGGGGAAGTGGGTGACACTGCCTATAGCCGTATAGTATTTGCAAACACATTTTAGCAGCTGTTCTTTTTAGGAATCAGATGGGTGAAGCTGCCAGACACTAATTAGGGGAAAAAGTAATTCAAGATTCAATTGAATATTTAGTTTCTCTCTGTGGTAAACCCATCTATAGAGGTCTGATAAGCCAGACACGTGGGTCTCCACAGATAGGTACAGGTTTACAAATACTATTTCACAAGTATCAACACCCAACAGCATCAGGAAGAAAAACATAGTCAACATGAAGGTAATCTTGACCAGTCACCTTCTAATTACCATCTTTCACTGTAGTTACCTTAGATTTGGAAAGGTATCTGTAACGTGACTCTAACCTTTTCTCTCTCTTAAGTAATCTCATTAAGTTTTCTACCTTGACCTGATACATCTCACACACTGGTTACCTCTGGCCAACCCACCTTAGAGAGGTACTCCCTCATGACCTGGATGAAGTATGGCATGGAGAAGTCCATGATGTTGTGTCGCCAGGCAGTCTCCAGCACCACGTCGGGCCGCAGCAGGTCATAGCAGGTGAATAGGCAAGCTGCAAAACACTCCTTCTTATCTTCCTTTAAGAACCAAGCCAGGAGCTCATCTGCCAGCTCGATGTCTTTGGACTCAGATGCATACTGCATGGCGTCCTGCAGCGAGGTAAGATCAGTACAATTACAGGTCAATAAATAAATTTGGAGGAAAAAAAAAGCACATCTACTGTTTACAGAGGTTCCTGGGTAGTGATTCGCATTACTCGGAAGAAGACAGTGGCCATGTACCTTGTAGAGCTTGTCCTTCTTGCAGAGCTCGACACTCTGTTTCCAGCGGTTGTTGCCCTTGAAAAGATAGGCAGCGATCCTCCTAAACTCAATCAACTCGTGCTTCTCTAGGCCCTGGGCCAGTGAGATGTTGTCAAAGTTGTCATAGGCATCAATGGAAGTGCGCAGTGCCTAGATGAGAGAGAGAGGATTATAAGACACAACTGAAAATGCAACTCCGTAAAAACATTTAACCTGCTGGTGATAAATGTGTAATTTGAAGTGCAGCTTATTTAGTGTGCTGTGCTGAAAGTAAAAAATCAAAAAATGTCCCCTGCTTCAACTTAGACAAAGACATACTATGTACAATATTATAATATCATACCGCATAGTCTTCTTCAATGATGAAGAGGT
>JAQQZW010000022.1:8027635-8041608 GCA_029814745.1 Zanclus cornutus | reverse complement strand
TAAAAGCCTAAGGAGTGAGGCCAGTGATTAGCTAAATAGTGTAGCTACATATGCTACAATTGGCAATGTTTGAAAACTTGACATCCTGTCTTGCATTAAGGCATCATTGAGTGCTTACACTAACGCTATGAAGCTGTATAGTAATAAAGATGGCTTTATCCAGTTTTCCTCCTGCCATTCAGTACTAAGTGAAGTAAACATTGCTTGAATCAGGACACTAAATAATGTGTTGTCCGATCTTGTGTAGCTAGCTGGGTATTAGGAACATTCATAACACATGAAATAATGTCGGTGAGTTATTCTGGTCTGAGAAGATTCTTTTGTCATTTTGATACCTTGTGAGTTTCTCTTTGCCACAAAACAACAGTTGGCATTGGCTTCTACTGTAACCAAAATAAATGCAGGTCAATTAGCTACAGCTGTCATCCTCTGAGAAAGTGCAAGCTACAGACTTCCCAGAGTCACCTTTCATGTCCACAGGCATTGAGTATTTAAAACTTAGATTTTCAGTGGGATAATCCTAAAACTTTCATGTGTTGCTTATCTGTTCCTGATAACAATGTGCTTGTTGTGTAATATCAGGAAATGTATCTAAATACCTGGAAAGCTAGCATTAGCTACCTGTTTATTTTGGAAGGTGAGGGGTAAAGGGTAATTATAAATTTAAATATGAGAATCAACCAAAAACATGGGCTCTGACCAACAATACACTGCAAAATCCTGTCCTGTCTAACCTAACAAACATTGTTGGCTTTACCATATTGTCAAAATTAGCCGGAGTAGCAAAAGTGGTTCTCTTGAAACTCTCGCTGTTAGTGTAAGACGTAACATATGGCACTGCTTTATAGGAAATAAATGTTGACCATGTTATGCACCAAAATTGAGTTTAAATTGTATTTCATTCTTAATAGTCATGTATAATTTAAACTTTAGTACATTTTGGTGTGAGTATGTGTGTGGAACACACCCAGATTATACTTTTCAGTGTTTTCACAACTCTGATTTCAAGCTTCATTACAGGCAAGTTTATACAGACTGAAGTTAATAATAAATTGTCCTCAGGCATTACTTAACATATTAATGTTCTGAAGTGGTATTTGTCTGAATATATTTCTGACAAAACAGCTTGGAATACATCACCCAGACTGATAAATCTGAATGACAAAATAATGTTGTTTTTTAATTCTTAACCTTGTAAACTCTTACATTTTATTCCACAGCACATCACATTGCATAGAAAAATTGCAGTTGTCTTGTGTCAGAAGCATAAAAAAGGAGTATGATACAGTGTAGCTTAGCACAGATATGATGCATCTTGCATCAGCACTTGAGATTATAGGTTTTGTGTGGTTGAAACTGCTGCTTACTTACCAGTGAAATACAGCTTGTGACACATTCTCACATGTAATGAGCTTGGACACCAAACTGGGGTTTTATAAGAGACAAATTACAACCTAGCATGCAGCTGTCACTTTGCTTTAGTCAGGAGGGCCACCCACTAAATATCACCTAGCTCATTATTGTACAGAGTGTTATGGCTGCTGAACATGAAATAAGAATAGAGGTGTTTCTAATAAGGACACATGGTGATGAACTACAGAGCATCTTGCTTTGTATTTGCCTTTCATTTCAGGATGTGTATGTTTTAAATTGGAGGCTGACCCAGTGTGTTGTTTAACATCAGTATGTTTTACATACACTTAATATAAATCACTAATAATGTATAACACTGGTATAGGAAGTGTCAGTCCTCATGTTACTCTCCTCTATAAAATGGTCAGTTTTACTGAATGTACACTCACAAGATAAGGTTAAACAAGGTATTTCTGTACGTGACATGCCCTGCGGGCATAGTTGCCATTTATGCATGACTGAACTGGTCTGCACCATGCAGGGTCAGCTGCTGCGCTGTAACAGGGCTGTATTTAATGCTTCTAATGTAAGTGTTCATTAAATAAGCTAAACAAGGAACTTAAGTGAATAATAAGCAAAATGCTTTCCAAGCCCTCTCCAGTGGGTGTGTTCGCGTGCGCCACAATCCACTTTGATCGTGCTCCAACACTGTGAGCACTTGCTGCTGTTCCGTGGCAAACACAAGTCGAGGATTCTGACTCACATAACACTGACTGATTTGTGGCCCCACAAAATGAATTTGTTGGGCTGAGGCCAGCTGTGCGGCCTCTCTGTCTTCTCATTCTGTCACCTCCTCTCTCATTTTCCATCTACAGTCTCTCATAACCTTAATTCTCCTACATTCTGCTTTTTCTCTGTGGGTGAGCGCATTCACTGCTATGGTGTGTGTGATAGCCGAGGTTGACTCTACAGGCCTTCAGCGTTAATAAAATCTCTGGTTAGTGCCACAGAATATCCCGAAATGCATTTTTGACCACTTTGATTCTCTGACCATCAATAAAATGAGACAAAAGCTTCAGCTTCTTTGAAGCTGATGTGGATTTTATGATCAGTAGTACAAAACTGTGAAGATAGGGAATACACTGGGATATGCATGAAGCATAGTCTATGATCACGGCTTTGAAAATGGAATGACAAAATGTTGCATTCTGCGTTGGGCTCACATCCTGCATGCGGTAGCCTTGACAACACCACTAACTTCAGTGTTGAACATGGTTGGCAGAATGACCTCATTGCTGCGGTCAAAATACAGATAAGAGAATGCCATATGGCTGCCACAATTATACCTGTCACATTCAGAACCAAAAATAGCTCTCTGGATGCAGAACAGTTAAATCGTGATTTTTTTAATTAACAGAAGAATGGATGGAAGAGAGGAGAGGTTCCACTGTTCTGCTACTCTCTTGGTCTTGAATGATATTATTAGAGGGCATTCTAGTCTATAATTATAATCACAGAGTCATATCACTCACATGTCTTTGTCTCTCTTCAAAAGTGCCCCAGAAACAATATGATCAAGCCAATCAACACATTATCTTATCTGATAATTTTTAAAGTGGTTAATAACACTGTGCTTGTGTGCCCGAAGCAAGTAGCTGAAATTAAGGAAAACAGATTTTTTTTTCCAGTGACTCTGTTTCTTTTCCTTTGGCAGGGCAGAAAGGGATAGTTACAGGTCAAAGAAAAAAAAATGAATGGAAAGAGAGAAGTGTTTTGTATTTTTAGGAGGGACAGAAGGAAATGATAGTCAAACAAAAGTGATGAGACAAATGTTTGAGGAGAGTGAGAAAGCACACGTGAGAGAGGATCACAGAGAGTGAGAGAGAGAGAGAGAGAGAGAGAGAGCTGCTTCTGTTGCTGCTCTCAGCTTGTGGTGCTTGCATAGTGGAAGAGGAGGAGTTCTCTGGACTGCATTAGCACTGCAATGTCAGTGAGGACTCGTGTATATCACCGACTGTATGAACGGATTTTTGCATAGTTCTGGCAAGAAACTATTTAAAAGCCCGGCAATGCAGTTCATTAATTTGCCTCTGGCTGAGTCAAATTAAGAGACGTGAGATAAGTCTTCTAAAAATAGCACCTATAAAAATCTATGATAGCATTACTGTAAGTCTTGCCGTTGCATTTTCTTCTTCGCTGGAGCCAACTTCTGTGTCTGTTTGTCTGTTGCCACATGAGAGAACAAATAAGTGGAAGAGTGTGACACTTTGCGATTTATCAGCACATGAGCATGGAGGTGGACATGGCATGCATTTGAACTAAGGGGCAATGTGCTGATGTCCAGCCAGCACACGGTGCGATTCGCAACGGTGCAAAAGAACACATTGCATACTGTAATAGGAAAAAAGAAGAGGGAGGAAAAACAACAAGCAAGGCCAAGCACCAGCTGTTAAAAATAGCTGCCCTCCCTTGCATTTTTCTATACCTTCCAGCAGTTCTCCTCCTAATAATAGCAAATATACACACATAGCTCAGGGCCACTGCAAACAGAGTGGGGAGAGGCAGGCCAGCATGCCTGGAGGATAGATGTGCTAGGTTATGGTAATGCTTTTGGAAGACAAGCTTCCTCCTCAGGACATACTGCTCACTTCACCAAGTCCCTTAGCTCTGTTTAATGAGCTCCAACAGACAGAAATGAAGTACGTGGAGAGGAAGCGGAAGGCAAATATGGCATGGTGATAAATCGCTTGCTTGTCCACAGTAAACAAGAATCATTTCTGGACATGCCATGAATCGCACATACAGAGATACATGAGAATTCACCTTGAGCCAGGTTGAATATCAAATCCCGAGCCAAGTAAGGAGCACCTGCTAAAGAAAACCTTCAGGAGGAAAGCATCAGATGCTTAGGTCACCTAATTGTGTGAATGTCCAATATAATGACTCTAATTACATCTATTTCAAGGTGCCACTATAGCAGCAACGTCATGGTCGAGTGGACAAAGCTGTGAGGGAATAGTTCAACAAATGATGGATACTTCCCTCCACAATAGTGTAATACTAAATAGGTCTTTTAAATTCATTAAACACTCCCCTTACTTTGGATAAGCCCATGCAGGTCGGGACAATTATACTTGCAGATCACTCTGGCACCGCTCAGGCTGAAACTCATTTCCAGAGATTTTACATATCTGGCCACTGTCGCGGAATATCCTCTGTCACTTGCTGTTTGTGATTGGTGAATACACAATGTGTGTTTTCCCCTGGCATGCCAAACAACCGGGGAAAAATAAACCAGAACATTGCATGGACATGAGAGTCGTGCTTGAAGGAGCACATTCTTTTTCTTTTTTTTTCTTTTTTCTCCTGGCCGAACCTGGAGGATGCTCATTGAAGTGAGAGTGGCTTTAGTGTGATTCAGAGAACAAATTACTCAAAATGTGACCAGAAAAAAAAAGTACCTCCTGTGCACGTAAAAAATGGAGGAGCTCAGACAAATGGTGCGGTCTCCCGCACCATTTGAAGGTGGGGAGGGGGCATCATTCAAGCACAGCAGATGAAATTCACAAGGCAGTGGAAAACAAATACAGCCAGTCATCTGCAATATGATTCCTATTTTGCTATATGCCGTGGCAATGTAAAAGCGCAACTGTTTCAAAATAAAAACATCTGAAGGTGTAAATTGGATGCACAGTGTAACAGGGCCTTGTTAACAACATGTGGGTCGCACTTCCCAACCAGTGCCTCCACTAAAATGTCTGAGGGCATTACTTGAAGCAAGATGGCATACACTTACAGAACAGAATGACATTAGTGAGTGTATGTTACCATGAGCAGGTGTGAACCAAACAGCATTATAATGAGTTTTCCAAATATATGTTACTGTGAGATCACTCTGAGGGCACACTGCGATGCTAACATCAATACACTTCTACAACTATTGGAGAATTGTTCTGGGGAGTTCTTAGCATTATCAGCTGTAAAGTCATAAAAGCAACTCTTGTCTCTTGATGGACTCTAACTATTGATATCAGCTACATGATTTCTGTTATGAAATGTAGGAAAATAAAAAATGTTATCATATTATTAAACACATTTCACCGACACCTTTATCATTACAGCCGGTGTTTCTTTTAATGCACACATCTTCTTAGATATGAAATGGAGAATGTGCAAAAAAAAATAATGTCTGCATTTGTGATCACATCGAAGGGCAAGCTTTTTTTTCTTTTTTATGCTTGTATGTTTCACACACAAATAGAGCGCCAATTATATTTTTTTCTCCCCCTAAAATATAAACGATAATTCCTCTACAAAACCTGAACTGGGGCTTTTTAAATCCCAAATGGTCGTGTCATAATCCAGTAAATTCGGGAGCCTAATTGGATTTTTGAAAAGCCCAGAATAGTAGCAGAATATTAAATACTAGCTCTGTCAAACTCTGTAATAGAAAGGGGGTCAAGTGGAAAAGCCATCAACGATACGCACGCCCACTGTGGCCTTGGAAGTAATTTTTTGCATATCATTTACCCACATACCAAAATGTGGTCAGTCACCAGAGCCAAACACTAATGGCGAAGTTAAACTCCGGAACAAATATGAGAAGTAAGCCTTTCAACACCCAAATATAGACACTGAGGATTGTAACAAGGAACCTAGAAACTAATTAAAACTCGTCTGTATGACGCACAGCATGCGAGTCAACCACTTTCACTTCAATATGCTGACAGTGAGGGTGTTTAGACAGTCTTCATAATGGCTTCTGTCCATGTTCTTGAAATAACTGGCATCTAAAGGGGGATGTGAGAAAGAAAACAACAGGAATTGGACCTACAAAGTACACCAAATCTTCAAGCTGTCCTTTTAAAAATGCAAATCAACTCCAGTTTTAATTTACTGTGGCTCAGACATTGGCTAAAGGGGCTGGGTGTTTACAAATCATACCTTGCGAGTCGTGACACAAATTTGCCTCAAATATAACTCCCTGGAAGACCGGAAACCAACAGTGGAACATGGGAGTTAGAAACCAAATCTCATTTACATTTCAGTCACAGTCTTGGAGCCGCCAGCATTATTTATTGATAAGATTCTGAACCAAGAAAAATACACAATTGGAGAAGAACTGTGGCATATTGTTGGGTGATCAACACAATGTGCTCTCCAATTCATGAGACTATTGTTAAAGTGATTTCCACATGGCACAAAAAGCTCCCCTATAAACTGAAAAGAGTGCAATGAAAGACCATTTTATACCATGACTGAGAAGTTATCTGAAAAGGTTGCTTGAGGGACTCTTGTAATAGTTGTAAACCACCTGTTCTTACGGTATTTAGATTTTTTGAGTTTCTAGCTTGACTTTTCATCACTTTGGTTTGCCATCAAGCTGTTTTCCTTACATCTGAGTTACTGGGAGCATTATCTCTTAATGAGAGGCTGAACCTGGTTCAGAACCATTGCCTTTTTCTCCCTATGCATATTTCAGGCACATCAGTGGAGGTGATGACTCTGGGCACCCAGCAATTACCTCCCCATCATTTCTTATAATTGCACCTAATGCCACTTAACTGCTAATGGTTGTCATACTCAGAGAAAGCTAAAATCAAAGGTGTTTATAAGGGAGAACATTCATTTCCCCCTTGACAAATACTTCCCCGTGAGAAAATCATGACAGGTGAGGAATTGGAGGTCTGTGCTATAATCACACCTGTGTGTGCACACTAATGATTGCGGAGTCTTGATCCATTTCCCAATCTGCCCTCTATAATGAAAAAAAAGAGAAGGCTCTCCCCAGCAGCACTGCCTTGTAAGACAAGTTAACACATAGGTATGCAACCCCTCTCACTTGCAGATCGGCTTTTCCATTAAATTATTCACTAATCTCTATCTACAAAACTGCCTCCTAAACAGGCTGCTATGTAGTTTGGCCTGATATGTTATATGCATTTAAAGTGTTGGCAGTACTTCAAGGGGTAGGCCAGTGAAGATGGGTCTGGCAGAGGTTTGTGCAGGATACAGGTGGTTCAGAGGGAACACAACAAGCTGAAATGTAGGCTAAGATAATGCTTGTCTTTCGTGATCACTTAGGATGAGAGCAGGCCTTGTGTGCTGTCTGTTTTACCTACTCATTGTGGGCTCTGAATGTCAAATTGAATTTTCCTGTTCTCACTCTGACAGACCTCAAATGATTCAAATTCAGGATGCGATTCATGCCTTCTGTCATAAGCACAATGTGAGGATATCTTGGATGACAAATAAAAAGCTGTGTAAACAGTTTACTGAGAGCGTATACTGTGTTTTTCATGCAAGTGGGTACTGACGTAGCAGCTGGCAGTTCAAGTCTTTTCATCCACTAATACACCAATGCTCAAAACAACAAAACTAACAACAAAGCTACAAAAGCCTGCCCCGCCAAACCCTGCAGGCGCAGTATCTGCAGCCTGTCATGAGACAAGCGTTGAATTCACTGGTTTCTGGTACCTGAACGAATCGCTGAAAAGCAGCACTCACTGAGACGAGCAGTATCTCTGACGTGCAGTGCCACCAATGACACACTGAGCCAAGTTTGAGATTTCAGTATACAGGTCATGTGCCTATACTGAGAGCTGTCAGCACAGTACACTCAAGCGCGTACAAAAGCACTGTGAGGAGGAGAGGTAAATGGTAAACAGCTGCTGAATTCAAGACTACAGAGGAGTTTGTCACAAAAAAAGTGACTATTTCATTTATTCATGTTGATATTTCCCTAAATATTTCATTTGATAGTTAACAATTGATGACAAAATGGATGGGGACAAAATAACAAACTATGAGCATTGGCTGAAATATGAGCAATCATTGGGGATGTGACATCACATCCCAATGACTGTCCTAATATGTTCAACATATCAGTAAAACCCTAAATGGCTGCTATCATCAATGTTCGGTATCGACACAACGCAAACCGAGTCGAGCTGGTACACAATATGTTGTCATACACAGCCATTTTTCCCTGTAATGTACTGACAGACAGACTCTCTGGTACTCTGCGTAACATTATGTGCATGTGAATGCCAGCAGCCAGTAAAAGGTCGTATTCTGATTATACATTCAGGTATCACAGCAAACTTGAAATATGCTGATATTATCTGGGATGCTTAGCATTTAAACCTCTTGTTGTTTGTCTATTTTTTCCTCTCAGTAATATTTGTTATAGCTCTTCTACTAACTGTTTACACAGGCTATTGTGTTTGATATTTAAAGATATATAAATAATGTCTCCAAAATATGATTCTGAGGAAGCGTTATGAGCCAGTGTATAGATTGTGTATGCATGAACTGTAACTGCGCTTACTGACTATTATTCACTCCTGTGGCTGATCATCAGAGGGACTTTTCTGACCTGAGTACTATGCTGTGGGACCTCTGTCCCTACTCCACAGTCTATTTTCTCTATTTACGTCACTTTTTTCCCCATTTCTTCCCCAACAGTGTTCACCTTATCAAACTGTACCAACCTCTTCATGTTCAGTTTACACTCCACTGAGCCGATGTCATCATTCCTACATATCTTGCCAGGTAGAATTGGCCTCCTTTTCTCCTTCCTGTTGTTCAACAGCTAAAAATAAAGCTCCCTTTCTTGGAGCTGCCATGAGGCTCCAGTCTGGTCCTCCACGGGGCTTAAAACTTCACTTCCTGACAAACAGACTCCACTCTCAAGAACCAGGAGCAAACCGAGTTGAATGATTGTTCGAGTGCTGTTGCACAATCATGTTCGTAGCACTATATTGATCTCAAGTGTAGCCCCTCTGATAAAAAATATAGTTTGACAAAATCAAGCAAAAATATGACCCTCATGTAAGGTACATCAACCAGTTCTGTAAATCGGCACCATCAGTCTTATTCATTTAATTCTTTTTATATTTTGTTAGTTCATTTGACAGGGGCAATATTTATTAATCAACAGAAAATAAGGAAAACTGAAAATGAGCCATTACTAATTTTCATCTGTTGTCCTTGTCCTGTATAAACTAACATATCATACAGATTAGATACACAACACAAGAAATATGCATACAATATTACTGTATACATCAAATAAGTAATAATTTAGTGTAACACAGTTTCCTAGAGTACAAGTTCTTGATAAGTAAGAAAAAAGGAGCTTTCTAAGTTTCAGCTTAAAGCTTTGACATAAATGTTGATTAATTTCTTTTTTTTTATAAGTTTTGCCAGTATTGTTGATCCTGCTGTGAATCAACACTGGTCTGACAAACCAAAACTGTGCCAGTTTAAATAAAACCATTAGTTGGCCGCCTTTACTACTTCAAAAGCCCCTACACGAGCTGATTGTGCACTACCTGCTCAGAGTGAGGTGGTGGGAGAATCGAAATAAACAAGCAAGTGACAAAAACTGACCAGGTAGCAAGCCAGAAGAGCCATATTTTTTCTCAGGAGGGGACAAAACAATGGACAGAACTACAGTGAATACCAGACATGACTTTGACAGGTGTCAAGTGCTTTGCTTTTGATTGGACGCACAATTAGGCAAGTGCTTGCAACACTGTCCATACAAATTTTTAAGAGTTAACATCCAGCCACACTTCCTACCTAGTGCTGTTTTGCTGGTATCTGCGAATCAATTGAAGATTGATCATGCAGGGTTTGTTACGTTCTGTCAATGACCCCTCACAAGAGGGGTTATTTATAATAACAAAAAGTACAATATTAGCAGCAACCCAGTGTGAAAAAGACAAAGCACTTGATCCAGAGACAATTTAGGCCACCTTTGAGTAAAGTCTACAACTCCCCCCCTAACTCTTGGAAGTTCACTTAACACTTTGGTACAATGTAAAAATGAAGGATAACACATTTTAAGTAACTTACCCTCAGGGACAGTCTTTGTTAGCTTTTGTGAAAAGTAGTTCATAAGATGCGTAAGATTATTGCTGAGTGAAAACTCTGCAGGCCATGTTCCAGTCTCCTCTTTAGCTCCAGCGTACATGTACTGTAAATGAGTTACTCATTTTTACACTACAAAGGCAACTTTGTTGAACTTCTTAAGATTTATTCGTTTTACAGCTCAGAGTACTCTGAGTGGAATAGAACTGACAAGAAAGGAACAGAACAGAGATCTATCCACACTTGAAAGCTTAAAAGCTAAAAACAGATCTTGAGCAAACAGGGATATTTTAGTTTGAAATGTATAAAGTAATTCACATGGACATAAACGCATCTTCTTTTTGATCTAAGGATCCAAAGCACTTTAGCAATAAAAGACATTTAGACAACCAGAGATGCCTAGAATGCCTCTAAAATTTAAATCTGAAAGCCCCTCCGCTGATCTTCATCGAACATGGATGAACAACACAAGATTGAATTGGTTTGACTGCTTAGCAGCTTAGTGTGATTGTTTAATGGGACACAAGTGGGAACTGAGGAGTAAGACAACGCTGTGTCTGGGATATTTTCAATAATGTATCTATGCGCCAAGTTGTCAGACCAGGCCAGATGGTTTCTTCCTGCACAGTCTTGTCTGTTTCAGCTGTGCCTACTGAATGCAAAGTGCTGAATGATACTGCAGTGTGGCTGGATTAGTCAGTTGGATTAAAAAAGGTCATAATGCTTAGTCAGTGGAACTATGACTTTAGGAGGAAAATTTGATGAACAGTCCCCATGTTGGCACGTTGCTGACATTATATATATAAAAAAAGGCCTAAAGCGCTATGTCTTCTCAGTACTTTCCCAAAACAGATTACAAATGACACTTGTAATATCTAGTGTACTCTTATACTTGTACTAGTACTACTACTTGTACTTTCATATGGAAATTTTAACATCAGTATTGTACTTTGTAGTGCTAAAAAAAAATATTTATATTTGTACCTAACCTTTTTCTCTCTGTAGCAATACATTTCCGCAAAAGTAGTATAGTATTGATGGCGGCCCTGTGTAATAACCTAGCAAGTAACTCTTCATCTAAACAGGATTAGCAACAATTATTAACACTCATGATGCATTTCAGGAAGTCCGTAATTTCATATCATTCATGAGAAACACTTTGATTTGTGAGTAAAAAAAAAATTCATTCAGCCCAACTGTCATACGTACCCGTGCAGGTGGTTGCTCACCTTGAAGTTCACCTGTGAGCAAGCAGAGAGCAAATGCTTGCTTCTACACAGATGGGACTGGACAGATGGAGATTTTAACAGGGCCACTGATGTCCTTGGGCAGTGGAGATTTCAAGTCTTGTGGATGTAAAGTAGGTAACTGTCCAGCATTGTTCATTAGGTGACTGACTAATGCTATTACTTCAACCCACAGTATGAGACAAATGTTTTGTCCGAACTAGCTTTGAAATATGACAGACTAAGAAAAAATATAGACGTTGTTCAGATAAGACATACAGTAATAAATAAGCAAATTGGTTGGGGTTTATTTTGACATGTAAAAATATATTAGGAATGTCACAGGAATACTGCAGGCAGCAGTGTGATTCTATGATCCTCTCGCTTTTCTGTGACCTAACTTTGAAACTTGTCACTTTAATCATGAAGGTGACACTACAGAGTATTTAAAATAGAGCATAAACTTGAGTATGTATGTCATATAGTTGAGAGAACGTTATTGATCTAAGACAAACTGCCAGAAGGCTGGGACCATGAGTAAAAGGTGCAATTACAAATGCATCTGCTACTTCAGCACCACAGACAGCGCCATGGATTTGTTTATCAGAACACAGCACAGTTAGGCTACTGATGTTTCAAAGCAATGGTCAGGGCCATAGATTCTAGCACAAACCTCAGTCCGATAAAGGATCAATGAGTCAGGCAGACTAGACCAACAAATTCATCTAAAAACAACCGCTCTGCCCCAGCACTCTTTCTGCTACAAGGTGATGAAGAGCGGGGATGGCAGGTTATAAAGAGGGATGCATTGTGGTCAATTTGCTAACAGGGGGAACTACCCCCTCTGCTTAAATGGCCTGCTGTCTGTAAGCATGCTAATTTGAGCAGAATAAAGCACCTAGCTGAAGTTGACTGAAAGTACAGCTTAAAATGCTAAAGGCTGAGTAGAGTTGAGCCTGAAAAGCTGAGTCTGACAAAGTGAAACTGAGATGTCTTAAAATGGCTACCAAACAAAAAAAATAAACTCTGACTTAGGTAACAGTGTAGCCTTCCCTTCTGAAACCCTTGGGCTGGAAGGAATTTTACCCAAGTAGTGGTAAGGTTAGAAAAATAAAGATTTATGTCCATTTTTCATCTGACAATTTCTCTTGTCCCCCAACTTGGCTACAGACGTGTAATTTTGCTTTTTCATTTTACGAGCAGATATTACAATTCAGAACAGTATGTAATTAGGCAGTTGGTGATGTTTGGTGTCAGGATTCTTCATCATCAAAAATATATATTTCTTGCAATTGAGTCACAGTAGGACTCACTTACATTTCAGGAACTGAAGACAGCGTTGCTCAGGCCACCCTGTTGCCTGAGATCTAAAGAAGGCCAAGTGCTTTTATAATATCTGTCAATTTATTTATAATTTATATTGGATTTTTATTTCCAGACACATACATTAAGTATTCCCCGTCATGGTGTAAAAATAAGGCTGATTTGACTTCAGCATTAAGCTTTGACTTCGGCTACTTGATCTTAAAGGGCCATGAGGGCAAGGGTACTAAACCCCAGGAGCGTCCCTCTTTATTTCTCCACCTTTTATCTTTCTTTACCCAAGAGGTGATTACCTTCATCATTTTCATTTTTTAGGGAGGGAACTTTTTCTCTGCATCGCTTACCAAGAGGTTTCTTAACATTAAAATGGCCGTAGGAGAGCTAAATCAAATCCCTTTGCCATGAGGCAGTAAAAAAAGACATAGCTGAGAAAAAGTGCTGACTGCTGTGCGCAATTTTGGTGATTCAACGTTTTCTTTTTTCATTCCAAAGCTGCAGTCGACATATAAAGACGAGTACCTATCTTTATGAATCAATAAACCAAAAGGGCATCTTTTCAACAAAATATTGTAGTAGAAAGGATTTTTTTTGACATGTAATTTAGTGACATTGTTATTAGGATTATTACTGACTCTGTATTGATTTTCTTCAGATATCCTCACTAGCCCCTCCCCTAGTGATGCTACCCTTCTACCAGGCACTCACCATCCTACTATTATCTGTGTGGACGCAGAGGCACAAAAAAAAGAAGCATTGATTTTAAAGGACAAAGGAAGGGGAGTCCATTGCCTTAAAGGATCTACTTTAATGGAAATGCAGAGAGAAGCATTGTATGCTGGCAGGTGTCACTCACAGGCAGATGTTGTGTTTGTATTTCCAGGCACACGCTGCCACCATTTTATGGAAAAATCAAACTTTGAGTAATTAGTTTGTGATAGGTGGAGGGCCAACAAGCCTAGGGACACATTTTGTTTATGCATTCCTCTAGCTAATTTCTCTGCTGAACTTTTGTTTAGTCAGTGCGGACCATTGTAGAACATAGTTGTATGTGCATTGGCCAATGTCATTTGGGATACACAATTTTTTTTCATTTATATTAAAGGTTTAAAAGCTTATAAGCCACCACACCCAACACACACACACACACAAATTTCATATCTGGTATATTGATAATGCTTACAGTTTAAAACCATT
>JAQQZW010000022.1:7858924-7869227 GCA_029814745.1 Zanclus cornutus | reverse complement strand
GGCAAGGGAGTAGTTGTCTTGTCCAAAAACAGACAGTGGTATGTATCAATTAGCAACCTCCAAAGTTTGCCAAAAAAGAAGGTATAGTAATTGCACTGTCAGTCAAAAGCAAACAAACAATCCAGCAGTGGCGAAAACAGCACCGAGATTAAAAGTGTTTGGAGGATTGGGATGTTATTTGCTGCAGTGCCATGCAAAGGAGGGGGTTTTGTTGTCGCTCTGTGCATGGTTTGTATGTGCAGACGAGGGACCTGATTTGCTTTGTTTGTTTTATTCTTTCTCTTCTCTCTTGTGGGTTCTTGTTTGGATCCAAGAAAACCCTCTGTGTCTTCATCAGAGTGGTTGAGTGATTGTGATGTACGCCAGTTAGCCCTCCTTCTATTTTAAACAGTAATGAAGATGTTCCGACCCACTCATCTTTCCCTCTAAGAGACTGTTGATTCCCTGAGTGCCAACTGCAGCACATGCCCATTACTCTTACTTCATTCACACTTTCACCACCACTTTTCATCTTTTCTTCCAACCCCCGCCTCCACACCTCTAGTCCTCTCTGATCCCCTGACTTCCTTCCTCTTTACCCTCCCCTTGAGCTGGCAAAGGTTCAAGTATCTGTAGAAACATATCTTATTTCCATTTTCACGTTTAAAGTCAGATTTATTGAACCAGTGTGGCAGTCACGAGGGGTTGTAGACAGCGAAAAGCACCGTGCCTCTGAGCAGTGCCCCCACTATCTTAGGTCTGTGTCTCAAGTGTCCGCTGAATTGGAGGATGGCAAAGTGGCGCAATGCACATTGGGAATGGATGACTCTCTTGAGGATAGAAAATAGGCCATCCGTCTAAGAACTACTCTGCCCTTGTGCTGTATCTGATCTGGGGTAGACAGAGTGTATTAGCACTGAAAAATGGCCCCACACTGCTTGACCAGCTTCCTGCTCTCCTCTGTGATATTACTCTCTAGAGGGTGAATTTGTGTGGGGCTCTCCCTAGTCAAAGTCTCTCAGGCAAGCATTATGAGGCCCAAGAATCCCTCGTCTACCATGCCCTGAACTCCAATGGTGCACAGAAGTCCTGGAGCACTTGTATAAATTGCAGATAAATCTAAATGGGAGGCTATGAAACTGCAGAACTGGTAGAGAGTTTAACCTTGAAGTATCAAAAGTTATTAGTCTGTGTGGATATTATTTAATCCTACAGTGGATTGTGCCAATGACAGAGAACCAGACAGCAGAAAGAAAGTGACAGAAAAGAGAAAAAAGGGAAGAAATAAATTACATAAAGGGAAAGTTCCACCTCCAACCTTTTTTCATTCTGTAGTTTGTCAAACTAAAAGAAAAAGTCATCTCAACAGCCATTGCATCTTAGCTCATGATACCCTGGGGTGAGGTCTGATTCTAGCATTGATCCAGTCTAATAACAATAGAGGTGAACTCTCTTTGCAGGTGCAATAGACGTCCTGTCTATGCCGCGCACCTACACAATCAAATAGAAACCTTGTTTTCCACAATTTTCACTGCCCTCCCTCCTCCTTTTCTTTCTCGAAAGGGCAGAATCCATCAAAAAGGCAACATCTCTATTTTGCCACCTGTGAGTGTGTTGTACATCCATTTCATTTCCCGGTACCTTTACAAGATTCAGAGTCGGCCAATTCCCTTTGCTATCGATTTCATTCCATTTATTTTCTCCAGGTTTTTAAAACCTCCCACACAGAAACCAACTCTTGACAAATCACTTCAGTATTGCACTTCTAGATGGTCATGCAAGATTTTATGACAATAATTACTGTTTATTTTGTTAGTTCCACCACAACTACAGATGTTGCAAGAAAAAAATAAAATAAAAAAACGATTCTAACAAGTGCAACTAACAATGTGCTTATAAGGTTTAATAAAAGAGGGCACAGGTGAGAGGAGTGACGCTTTGAATGTAACTGAAGAACAGTTTAACATAAAGATTAGCAAAATAAGATAGACAGTGAGGTGTTGGCAAAGAATGCTGTTGTGTCTATCAAATAGTTTTTCAGCTGCCTCTTTTCTTTTTTGCTTTCGCATAGCTTGATTTTATATGTTTCATCTAGTGCTGTATTTTAAGTGGGGCTGTGTAGTTGTTTATTCAACATGTAGTTTGAAATAAAATGGAATCGAGATTTTGACTGCTTCGTGTTTTTGAATTAACCTACCAACTTGGGGTAGTGGATGGTTGAGTTGCGCATCAGATTTTAAAGCTCCGCATAGTTTGCCATAACTACAACCTTTCCATAGCCTTAACCATTCTGTAGAGGTTAAACATGGAAATTGTAAAAAGAAATGATTGAAAAAACTAGCAAGAATACAAAAAGAAATACCTCTGTTATTGAATATCAGCATTCTGTCAGGCAACAGAGTTTCTGAATGCTTGTATACTAAAGGTCTGGGGGCATTGATACAATACTATTGAAGGTGCAAAGGTGTTTTTGTAAAACTGCTTAAGAAAAGCAATGAAATCCCTTGACATGTTCTAGAACCCTTGCAGCTGCAATTTTTAGTTTAAATAAACTGAAATTACTCTTTTTTTCTCAACAACCTTCACATAACAGTCAAACGGAAAATCATGCTCCCCAAACTGTTAGCAAATGAATTGGAAGTGAAATAAATTGTGGATGGGGCTCCCCTACTTTATAAAGAGTAACCTTTAAGTCATGCCATTCCTTTTGCTGCACTGGGCCACTAAAACGAGCAAAACCTTCACATTTCTTGTTCCAAAACTACTGTATGGCAGTAGTGAATTCCGAAACTCATATTTCTCCAATCTGTCATCTTTGAAACTTTAGAAATGGAAGTTCTAATCACACTTACGTCTCACTGTCTCCCGACACAACATTCTTTACAGCATTTCATAGTAGAAATGATGAGTGCTAAGCTGGGCCTTGGTTATTTCAAAGAGCACTGTTTTGATCTTTTTGAATCATTTTTTGGGTGAAGCACAATTTAAACTGCTTTTCTTTTATGTCGAGTTTAATTCTTAAGGCATATTTTATTCTTCCTCATAGTGAGTCTTGGCATTTTGGTCATGTCCCCCGCTCGCAATGAATAATATATTCTATTGTAAAATCCAACTTTTAGAACGTTTGAGTCAATAAAAAAACAAAACAAAACAAAACAAAATAAAATACAATAAAACAGAATACCAATTGCATGAGCTCAAACTTAAACTTGCAGTATGCACTGTCCGCTATATACAACCATTACTGCATAACACACAAATTAAAACACCAACCAAACACAAAAGAAACCTGCCCTCAAACTACATAATGTGGAGCACAGCCTAATCTCAAAAGCTGTACTCTTGATAGCTTCATAAGATGTCATGCACAATGCAGTTCCAGCTTTCCTCTAACACTCTGATGGACATTTAATGTTCAAGGGAGAGGATATGACCACAAAGCAAATAGCTATGCGAAAAAACACATTGCTTTGCTTCAACCCAGTGGAACATGACAATGTTTCCCAAATGATTTTCTGGGGTGTATTTTCATTAAAATTTTCAGCATGGCAGTGTTTCATTGTTTTTCTGTTCTTTATTTCAAAGTGTTGGCAGATCTAATGGTGTCATGGCATCATAAGAAGGTGTCTGACAATGATTAATACTATCAATAATGGAGTGTTAAATTGACTTAAAGCAAAAATGTATCATCCACCAGAAATATTGATTAAAGAAGACCTCATTAAAAGTTAATTATACCACATTTTCCCTTCTATTTTACATCACAGGGTTTTTTTTATGTTTTGACAGTAATGACTTGTACGTGTGCTCTGTCAAATTTTTTTTTCTTTTTTTTTTTTTTTTTGTGGCTGGCCTTGCCTAGCCCTAAAAACGTGGATGTCTGTGACTAAATAGCTGATTGACACAATTGAATCATCAGTATAGCAATTATGTGTCCAATATGAGACAAGGACAGGAGGGGTGACATCGACCAAAGATCAAAAGTCAAGTCAAGGCCTCAAAGGTCAACTTGACATAGGAGTGAGTGTTCAGAGAGTCCGAGCGTCTGGGGTCAAGCTTGCAATAGTGACAGCCCCATGCTCTCAGGCCTGCTCCTTTGCTGGTTTTTATGTGTACGAGTTTTGAGACCACTTAAACGCCATAGAGGAGCTCAATTTCTTCTTCTACATCATTCTTTTTCCTCTTTTTCTGTGTAGCTAACACACGTTTTGTTCCTCCTTGATTTGGACGTTCATTGTAGTAATGCTGGGGGCTTTAAAGCATTCAAGTCAACCCTAAGTTATCTTTCAAATCTAACATCTGGGTACTCACTTACTCTGGACCACACTGAACACCATGTAATTGCAATTGTGTTTTCAAACAACATGCAACAACTGCTTGTGAGGAATAGCGTGAGAAAACAAAACAAAACAAACCTGGACAGTAAGGACACATATATGGGAGAAGCAAACTTGAGCTACTTACATGTGGAGTGATCTGTATTGTGTCCAGTAATTGGACATCACCATTATACTGTATATGGTCACTATACCATGTCTAAAGTCAGATTGCTTGATTTGAGCTATCCTTTTTACAATAGGTTTTTACCTAGTCTTCTTGATCTCACCTGTAGTGCGTGACAGGAGGGTTGGCTTTTGCAGAGCAGTGGAATTTCACAAGGTTGCCCTCAAGAACAGGCTGAGGTTCCACTGAGAGATTGACAAGTGGGAGATCTAAAAAAAAATCATAGAGACACAAAGACAACCAATTACAGGGCTGGCAGCCTCATCAAACATCCTGTTGTGAACTGTGAGCCTGAGACAAACACTATGTTGTTGACATTTTCTGTGACTGAATGAGGCTCAAAATGAAAATATGTCACTATTTTTTGCAGAGAATACAAAAAAGAAAGATGCAACCTCAAAAGAAAACAGCCAAATACACCAACATGCACAAACAAATTCTTAGTTTTATTAGGGAACCTACATTTTCCAAATGTTCTTTTTTTTTTTTTTTTTTGTGACCCAAAATGGGTTTTGAAATCTTTCATGTAGCTGTACCAAACATACAGCACTGCAGATAAATATGCTCCACTTAAAACCACAAGGTACAAGTCTTTTTATTTGAATTATATTATGTTACACTGTGGAAGAACAGTTGTAAAAACTCATCACAGTTTGTGTCAGCGTTTTCCCCCCAATAATAGGCAATTACTCCTGAATAATTTGATGCTCTATTTGTTATCTTCCAACCACCCACCTGGGGTCTAGACCCAGTTGCTGGAAAACACTGTTGTGTATATCACAGGTGTGGGAGAGAACATGCTATTTTTACTCATATATTCATTAGCAATGTTTATATTAACTAATCAAAGGAAAACTTGACTTGATAATGAATTACAGTAAATAGCAATTTAAAAAACAGTGACTAGTCCATAGTCGAATCCACTACAATTAAGACAATGAACAACCTCAGCTATTCGGTAGCTGACAATTAAAGCAGTTCTTAGAAAAACAAGCATACAGATTATGCAAATTTAATAAACAACTTAATTTATCCTAATTGACAAAGGTGGGATTCTTTTGAAGATACGTGTTAATTTCCATATCAATGCTGTCCCATGTGAAACAAACAGCTATTTACCACACAGAGAATGAATTCAAAACAGGTGAAGCTATTTGTCAGGGTTTCGTAAAGGAGGCTGAGTATATTCCGTTGAGAACTTCAAATACAACCAGATAAATTGACCAAACTGACCTCTGTTTGACCAGTAGCTCTTTATAAGTATTTCTAATGTTAATGACAAATCTGTTGGATGGAGAGTTCCAAATAGCACAGTGCATATGCTCACATTATAAGTTAGTTTTCAATGTAAACAAACCCAGTCCAACACATTGTGATTCACATTATTCTTTTCTAATTTTAACTTTCTACGTTTTTGTGCATGATTGACTATTTTCCATGTCTCATGTCATATTTAGCACAAACTTAAAAAAGTGTTTTTACAATCTAATCTGTAAGGCTGAGTTTAAATTGAGTATCTGACTTTTACAGTGTGAGATGATTCTGACACTAAACCTCACACCTGCAGTGTAACAGTTTTCTGAGATGCCACTTCCACAGTGCCATATCTGTGTTCCATTTATAGTACCAGTGGCATAGTAAGGCATGATGCACTATGAGTTAGTCACAGGGGGGGAGAGCTGGTTTTAGGTTTGATGATAGTGCAACCATCTGTTTTAAAGGTGTACTGATGCTATCTGCTCTGTGCTCAGTGATACTAATGTACTAACTAGAGACTGTGTTTGGATGTGGATGAAGAGCAGTGGCTGGCATGGAGATCCACACAGAATTAAAGAAGCACACAAACACTGCTGTAATGAAGCCCCAGCAGCACTGTGTATAACTATGTGATTCTGTGTGTGTATGTGTGGGTGTGTGGGGAAAAAAAAAAAAAAAGCTTTTTACCCTGTGGCTGTGCAGATGCTCTGGGCTGGCTCAGCTGCCACAAAGCCCCAGAGAGGGGGTGGCCCAGGTGCCATATTCCTCCGTACTCACACACACCATATTCCCCATCAGCAGACTTATTTCCCTCCTAGACAGTTGCCCCACCAACCACACCCCTAGCCAACCACTCCACCACCTTCACATCCACGAGCTCAACCTGTGCCAGTTCTCCCTAGGCCAGTAAAGAAAACAACAACACTATGGACCCTGGATGACTGAAGGTCCCAGTGAACCAGCAAGTCTCTCCAGGTGCTGAGCAGACAACTGTGTGCTTGTGTGTGTGTGTGTGTGTGTGTGTGTGTGTGTGTGTGTGTGTATTTGCATGTGTGGGCACATTTTTAAGGGAGGTATGTGTGCATACGAAAGGGCATGTGTGTCATAATAAAAAAAAGAGAACATCGGTGCCTTGAGCTACACTTTTAACTGCCCAATAGATGTTGTTAGCATTGTGAGTGGTTAATTGCGTTGACAAAATGTGGGCAGAGGGAACCTCAGGGGCAAAATGACAGATGTGGCAATGGTGGTAATGGTAATAAAATCCAGTATGAAGCCGAAGAGTAAAGGACATAAGAAAAGAGCAGGGGAGATTGGAGGTCTGTGTGAGTGTTAACAGACACAGTGAATGTATGAAGCTAACTGTGAAAGCTAATTCACAAGCTTTTTCACTTAAAGTGTTGCTATAATGTACTTCTCAGTCATGCCAACCTTTTTCTCTTGTGTTGCCTCCAAGAGACTTCTCAGAACACAAATGCTCATTACTGTAAATCTCGCAACTAATTAATGTTGTTTTCAAACGACTGAAACTGATCCTCTCTCAATTTTGATGTATAGTTCAATTGCCCTGAAGGACCACGAGCAAAGACAGCTATCAGAGTAACAGCAATCAAACATCTTGCAGCAATGGCCTAGGTTGTGAATCAAGGAACGTCAGTTCTCAAACCTTTGATGCTTCAGATATGATGTATATTTACTTAATAAAGACGTATATTTGCTACTCTGACGTATAAATGCATGATTTGCTTAGAGAATGTATGTTAGGCATCATTTGACGACACATCAATATGCAAGATTGTTAATTCTTCAGTTTTGTAAAGAGAGTAGTGCTGAGGGATACAGAGGAGGAGGGATAAATGGATAGAGGGGGATAGTAGGACTGATAGGAGCTCAAGTGAAAACAACGGAATGAATGGGGGGTGGGTGTTATAGTTGGCCGTCAGCTTTTGATCAGTTAGTTCAAAGTGGAGACCAGATGGTGTTTTTGGAACAATCTTCCAACTTCTCTCTTTTTCCTGGAGATAGTGCCAACATAAATTGTTTTTCCCTTTTCTTAAAGCTCAATTTCCAATCTCTCCGGGTCACCGTAGACAGCTGTTCTCCAATAGGACCAGCCTCAAACTCCAGGAGTGTCTGCTGCCTCTGAAGGATGGGAAAGCTGTCTGTGGGCTG
Source organism: Zanclus cornutus (assembly GCA_029814745.1). Classification (NCBI taxonomy): domain Eukaryota; kingdom Metazoa; phylum Chordata; class Actinopteri; order Acanthuriformes; family Zanclidae; genus Zanclus; species Zanclus cornutus. The sequence continues at coordinate 7,861,316 of JAQQZW010000022.1, read as the reverse complement.
TCCGCTTGTGGCTTATAGCCTCAGCAATATGGGCACACTGTCATATGGCTGGCTGAGTGGAATACTTGAGGGGAAAACAGACTGACTGAGAACCTGAGGTCCAGCATATTGATTATGAGATATTCATCCGTGGAACAGCAAGGAATTTACTTTGTTTAATGAAGGCAGATGTCCTGCCATTCATACAGCTGCTTAAACAAGGACTGCTGCATTCTCTGTGAAAACATCTGTAAGTGTCTTATTATGCGCATGAGTATCAAAGTATTTTTACTGATCCAATCAAAACCTTATTTGAGCATTAGGTAGATCTTCCAGGCATTGGAAGTGTGATATTTGGAAATCATGTCTGCACACAGCCAAACATATGAGATCACAAGAGATAATTCAGTATTGCGGCATCATTAGAGCCTAATCTAATGCATAGAAAATTCTGAGCGTTTTATCGCCCCCTTATCCTCACACTCTTTCCCTCTCACTTTCAAATTCTGTCTTCTGTCGTCTGCCTCCAGATGAATTTGCCATTATCTGCTTGATTAAGCAGGGAGAGCATGTAGCTGCTACCAAAAACAAATCCTCCCCAATTGCACATCTGCATGTTATTTATTAATTAGTCTAAACAAATGGCATTCATTTTCCTCCCACATGGCTCAGCTTGTTTGCAATGCAAACACATGGAGGACCTTGGCTTTGCTCATCACTAGTGCATTCATTTCAGACTATGTGTTTGAAAGTGTGTGTTTCTATGTGGGACAACGCTTTGCAGATATCCAGCTGGACTAGAAAATATTTGAGGAATATTTTAAGTTGTGTGATGAGAGGGATTCAGCAACACATGAAACTGTGGCATCAGAATCATATTCCACTGCAGTAGTTTAATGCTGGGTGGTAGGTGAGTTTACTGATTAAAGTCCAAAGGGCATAATGCAAGTTAAATCATGCTGCCGCAGAAAACAGCATCGGTGGTAGCCACCCCTGTGCTATCAAATAATTACAGTCTGCTAATGGACTACTATGGACAACTGAAGTCAGCAGTCTATCCAAGGTTCTGAATCACCTCTGGTGGCTCTAAATCCCCCTCATTTTGGCAACATCACCACTACATACTGTATTTAGATGCTAATTTGTGTAACCCCAGGTCAGATAACTCTGTATGAACTTCTGTGGGAATGAAAATGCTGAGGTGGATGTAAATCATGAGCATTTGATGATAAAAGAAAATACCATTGTGAAATGCATTGAATTTTAGGCTGGTTTAAGCTGTATAGCAATGTGAAGGGTTGTGTTTGGATTACTCTCATTTGGATTGCTGTAAGGTGCTAGCAGAAAGAAAAAGGGCAACTAAGCCTCGAGGTGAGCAGAATACGAAATGTTGAGAAGGGCAGACAGACTGAAAAGATTTTAATTACTTTTGTTTCCATTAATATTATCTTACTAATACGGTCAGTTAGATAACTCTGGGCAGAAAAAAATAAATGAAACTTTTAATTCTTCATATTGGGACTGACACACACAAAGAGACATGAAATAGGAACTACCAGCACTTATTCAGAAAGTGAAAATGTTTGGTGGACATTATCCACAGTTTCAGGGAGTAATCAACCATTTGGGGAAATCTGCTTATTTGCTGTCTTGCTGAAAGTTAGATGAGAGCATCAATACCAATTTAATCTCTGTGTGTTCAATACAGGGCTAGTACACAGAGAAATATTTAAAAGACATCAACCCTGTCTTTGATATCTGTCAACACATCTTTTTTTTTTTACTTCTCTTTAGGACAGTGATTCTCAAACTGTGAGGCGTGCCCCCGCTGGGGGGGCATGCGGAACTAATGTTTTGATATCAGATGACTCAGACTCATTTTTGGGTGACAACAAACAAAATGTGCTTCCATGGTGATTTCACATTCAGACAGAGAGAGAGTGAGAGAGTCCAGGTATGGAGAAATATATTACAGGGGCGAAAAGAAAAGAAAAACAGGTGATGCTTCAGATATAAACAAGACAAAGTCGGGCGACGGTAACATAGATCAACCGCCAAAACCCAAGTCAAGAAAATGTGACGACGCATATCTTGCTCTTGAATTCACAGCGAATGTGGTGGGAGATGAGGGGAGACCTGTCCGTGTTTAATGTCTGTAAACTCCGGCGGGTGACAACACGACAGTATCACCTTTCTGTTCAAAAAAGGTGATTGTACAGTTTATTTTTTCTTTATCTGTTTTTGAAAAAACACAGTCTGATGAAGCAATCTAGTTTAGTTTATTGTTATTGTTCTAGCAAAGTGATTGCAATTTCCATTTGATTTTCTTTCTTTCTTTCGGTCTTTTTGAAAAAGCTCAGTCTGATGGAGCGATCTAGTGACAAAATATTACAAAAAATTGGAAGTTTTTCTT
>JAQQZW010000022.1:7738421-7751789 GCA_029814745.1 Zanclus cornutus | reverse complement strand
CTCCAACTCTATCAAACACACCATGCTGGACCTTGCTACACCACAGGCTGTATGGGTTGTAGCTGCTGCTGTAGTGGGACAATCACACGTATCATTACACTGAACCTTTAAGTAGTCGTGTTTCTAGATACCACTTGGTACTGAGTTATTTCAGTTGATGCTTACAGGCATTGACTACCGATACCCAGACCTACGCAGAGTCTATAAAAAGGGGCAGGAAGCTCACCTGGACCGTTCTTCCTGCATTGAGCCACACTCATGGGAGCAGGTGAGGCCAGCCTCTCTTTGGTGTTTAATTTGCTAGGCTTACTTTTTATAAATATGTTTAAAAGTATGATTTCAACAGTGAAACTGTAGAAACATAAAATATTTCTTTGAAGTCATAGTATTCAATCAAAGACTTGTTAAATAATTATTAAAAATGTGTTATTTGTTTGATTCTCTTTATGTTTGATGAAAGACTTTGAGTGTTTGCTAAGGCACGTCCATCAGCCAAGAAACATGGTGCAGTATGCTCAAGTAGAATAGACATGGTTTTCAATAGGTTTTTAGTCACCTTCATGCAATATTGACATGGTTCTTTATGAATATAGTTCCAGTCACCTACAGGTCCCTGACTGGGGGCGACATTGTATTCCAGTCAAGCAAGGTTTATTATCTACTTTAACACTGCATGTTTCTTTTGCAAAATGTTTCTTGTAAAAAAAAACTCTTCATATTCATTTACTCTTCATATTAGTTTGCCTCTTTTTTTTCATTAGTTTTTTAAACAAAAACACAACGAGAAGGGCTAACCACTGTTCTTCTCCCAAGACTTATTGGATTTTAGTGTGCCTTTAACTAATCAATTGAATGGGCCATTTTCTGTTTTATGTTTCTAGTGGGGCTTTCTGCTCAGCTTAAGGGAGGACACAGTGGGAGAGTAGCCATGTTGCACAAGTGCTTTATTGTGTGGTTTGAGTCACATTAACTTGCCGTGAGTAGGATTTGAGTATTGTACAATTTTGATTGGTTTGAATTAATTTGTGTGTTGTGGTGGTTCATTGATAATTTTCTTTTTTTTTTTGGGTGTCCTGTGTCGACAGATGTGGAAGGGAAGGTGACAAGAGGTCTAGCATGAGGACCCAAGCAAAAAGAGTCTTTTTAAATCAACAAAGTCGTGTGGACAAGGTTTTGGTTCCTGCTGCTTTTACAGATTCTGGCAAATGCCAGTGTTCTATTGCTAGACTGCCTTTTACCTACCCTTACTCATTCAAGTTAGTTGACAGATGGCTGTTTAAGGAAAGACTAGGATGGATAAAGAAATGGTGACAGAGGCAGTAGAGGGATACCAGCCCCCCGGTTGGATCTCGGTGTGTGTCCATAAACCCTTATAGACTTATCTCAAGATTTTAGCCCCTGTCTAGACCACACGTTGTGTAGGATTACCACGAAGGTGTGAGGATGATCTGTATCGAGGAGAAGTCAGGCAGACAGGCAATCACGCAGTCACACACATACACAGAGTCTTGGCCCATTCATAGACGCTTTTCTACGTAATTCTGTTTTTTTTTTAGCTGCAGAATCAGAGAAGTTCCAGGGCAGACATGCACACTTACATGCCCTGGATAAATGTTAGCCAGACAAAGTTTGACAGTACTTTTGGGGAAAACAAATGTTAAATTAATTGCAGTAATTCATCGTAGCAGAGGCATCTGCTTTATTGAGAAATTCTGAGCTTGAGTCAACAGTGACGAAAGGACCACAACTCAAAGATACAACAGCTTTGTGCTGAAATTTATTTGCTAGAACGTTGCTGTCATTGGCTGCCTGCCACCACAGTATTTATGTATTTATGTATTCATGATTTTAATTGCCTTGACCAAGGATGTTGGAACGGCTGAAATTGTGGGTAATTGTTGTTATTGCTGTTTGTTTTTCTGTAGAGTTTTTGTGATGTGTGCCTGTGCCCACCTACCTGTAATGCATGCTATTGCTTCTTTGAGGACAACAAAGTTTTTTAAACTAAATGTATGAGAGCTTTCATGGCAGATACCCCGGTTCTTACTTGTAATGGCAACAAAGAGCCAAAGCTGTCACTTGTGAGTGCCGAGGCTCTCTTTGGCAAGGACACTGGGAGTAAAGTCTCGCCAGTGTAAATCTTTAAACAGTGAGGTCACCTGCACAGATTTAAGAGAATTAATGCCAGGGCCCTGCGGACAGGATGGCGTGTCAGTCTGTGTGAGCTAATGCCACTGAATCTAGTTAACCAAGCAGAATCGTCTTACAATAATCAATTCTTAATTTCATGCTGAGTGCCTCAGATTAATCTGTGCAGCAAGGAGAAGTGGGTGAGCTTTGATTTGGGGTTGTGTTGCTGTGCTGCTTGTTAAATGCAAAAGCAACAGAGGTGGTGGAAATGGAAAAAAAGGACGGGTCTTCTCTGTCACCTTCAGGTATGAACACAAATTCCAACAATATGGCTACAGAAGTTATGATATTAAAAACAACTGCAATGATGGCAAAGAGACCAGTACAATTATTGTGGCAATAATACTTGTATTCTGTCAGGCTAAAAAAACGAAAAAAACAAACAAACAAACAAAAAAACTGTTGGTCACTTTAAGCTAGAGAACCATGAACATGTGGTTGCAGTAGTAGTGTAAATTGCATTATGCATTGCGCACATGGGCCTGAAAATCATTTTCTATAGGGATGTTTAGCAGCATGTCTCGCCATGCATTTAAATGACCTCATCTTGTAGACCTATGTAAGATTTATGAGCTTTTTCAGTGTATAATCAGCAATATCCAAGTAAGATCAGTATGCCTCAGCAAACAGTTTATTGAATAGAAACAAGCAGATTTCCTCTTAATGGCAGTCTTCAGTAGGCAACACTGACAGCATCAGTGGGAGAGTTTCTGATATGTTATATATCGTCTTATACAAGTCTAATCAGGTTCTCCTCCAGCGTGACCTTGATCAGAGCAGCCTTCAAACTGTTAAAAACACACACACACACACACACACACAAACACGTGACCACACAAACACACAAATACACTCATGCTCAGGACACACTGTCTAATCACTGGGGCCAATCTGGTGAAAACAATCACCCAGTTAATTGAGAGCAGTTTAGCAGATGAGTGTATCAAACACACACACACACACACACACACACACACACACACACACACACACACACACACAAAACACACACAGAAAGACAGCTTACAGGGACGTCTTAGTTATTTACTAAGTCATTTCTCTTATCACTTAGGCTTTGTAAACAGCCAATGGGGAGGTAATGCAATCTCCGGTGCTTCTCACTCAAGTCTTGTTGAAAAAAAAAAAAAAAAAGAGGGAGAGAAAAGCACACCCCTTTTCACTCAGTCCATCATTCATGACAAAGTGGCTGCCCCACGTGGTAACATTGAGGGGGAAGTCTGCACTGTATATACAGCATTCTTTCTACTTCTATTTATGACACTTCTGATTTTTTTCATATGCTGATTCAGATGCTGAGGAAATATTAAAATTACAGGTTACATTGTTTGGTACATCTCAGTCAATAGCCTAACCCTGAACTGTGCCTGCCAAGGATTGATTTAGTCACTGACCTTGTGTAATTGAATCGTAACTAATTGCAATTAGAAGTCATTGGGTGGAACCACCCACCTTGTAGAGAGCAGTATATCTATCGTCATAGAGGCTCACAACCAGGCTGTCACTTCTACTGCTTGTCAATCGAGAGGCCCAGTTTCAGACAGAAAATGAATCAATCCTCTTATGCATGTAGCAGAATTAATGAGGCATCTCCTCATTGCTGTTGGAACAAAGACGCATCTTATCATATAAAAACAACTGCAATGTGTGACTGCTGAAATCTACCTTAAACATTTTTTTTTATCCATTTTTTAAAAGCTAGTCTAGCATGTTCACACCACAGCATTACAAAGACAAATCTATTGCTCTGAAGAGTGCTGTAGTGGTGGTTTGATTGCTTTCAAGTGAAGAGGTGACGGGAAAAGAAAGAATTGTAATGTAGATGATTTATTGCAATTTTCTGAAGCAAAAAAGTCGTATTTTTGGTACGTTTCATGTTCCAAGCTTGAGAACGGATAGAAAGTAACATTTAACCAGCCACTGCAAATTACTGGTTTGAACGTGATGAAGTGGGCTGTTCCATTGTGTTATATCCTTCTCCTGCCCACCACCCTCCTTTTACCACCCCCATCACAACTTCCCCTTCCCACCACCCCCACAGTCCACCACACACACTGATCTGGGAAAATGCTTTCTTTTCACATAATACAAAGATAAGCATGCTATCTCACACCAGTATCTGTCAAGTGCCATTAGTTTCCCAGCTATTTCATTTCGTTGTGTGGATCCATACTCTGTGCCTGGTGATGATAAAGTCACTTAAATGGATGGCTCTTGGGCTGGCTGCAGATAATCTTCACCGAAGAACAGTTGTTGGTGTTCTGCTACTTTAAATGCTTACCTTGACTTTGTAGCTGCGTTGTAATGCATGCTGCACAGAACAGTAAATGTAAAAGTCAATTTATAATATATGTGCTTTCTGTACTTTGCATCTGTGAGTGCAGATTAGAAACACTCGGGCTTGTCTCCTGAGGAACATGACAAGAAAATTAAATGTTTCCACATTTCATTTAGATGAAAATGTGATCAAATGCAGCTTTTGCTTAAGCTGCAGTTATAATCAAGGTTTAGAGCAGTATGTCCACTGACTATACATAGAGCTTATTATTTTTGTTTTATCTCCTACAATGGTGGAATTAATCATCAGTCATAATAATGATAATTTGCTGATGGAGCACAATGGAAATAAACTTTTCAGCATCATTGTGTTTTTGATGAATTTAAAATAATGACTAAAAGAGGCATGCAGTAGACTAAGGTTTGTATTCCTAAATCATCTAACAATTTCAGTGAATCAAAGTTGCAGAACAAAATTACTTTACTTGTTCAAATGATTAGCATTTTCTCCACACATTTGCAGTGTAAAAAATAAATAAATAAATTAAACCTATACAACAAGCTTCAACTATAAACAACAGAATTAGATAGTTCTGCAGTCAGCTTACCTATAGAATGATTCTTGGTGTTTTCCATGAAACGTCCCCTGAGTACCATCAAATGGGGAGGGTTATGTATGTGCACCCATCTCATCAAGCTAGTGCTAAATGGATAGAGGCTCAATCTTGCATGAAAATATAATCTCTGCATCTACAAAGCTTTCTGAGTGCAGCATGTTAGTCATCCATATCTCGCCCCACATTGAATTCCCCCAACAACACGCCTGCTTCATTATTGCCATAGCAACTTACACTAAGCACTCCTAACTCACAGAGAAGATTTGGTGTCTACAAAGTAAAGTCATAAATACCACTTTTTTTGGTTCTATTTCCTCCCTGCATGCATATGACAATCTACTGAGAAAAAAGAAGAATTTATCCTGAAAATTCCATAATGTAGACATCAGGCTTTCATAGTCTCTGGACAGATAATTTATGCAGGTGTACAGAGTGTAAACCCTAAAGCTGCATAAAGATAAAACACATATAACTACAGGTCAAAAGTAAATCCTTTATAACCTAATATGGACGGATATATTTTCTTTTTCATGTCCTCTCTGTTTATTACACACAGTTAATATACTACATCTGTGGTAAGTTTATCAAATAGTAATAAAGATTAGAAATTGTCGTAATGTCGCGCAGCATTTAGGGTGTTTCAAAGGCTAATCTGCCAAAGTTGTTGGCAGCTGCTGTTTGTTTACATATGCAGCAGATGTTTTTGATAGATATTTTTGGGTGCACTCCATGACAGACTTTTAAATGAAAAAAATGCACAGTGAATGATCAAAAGCAGAGCTAACATTCTGGGACAAACTGACAAAAGATACCAAATAACTTGGGTTGTCATCTCAGGTTAACGCTGCTGAACTCACAGTTGCGAAGCAAACTAGACAGAGTGGGACGAACCCGAAAGTATGAGGAGGACATTTTAAATGGCATCATTTTAGATTTCCAATAAAATAACAGGCTGCAGTTTGACAAGGCAAAGACTACGATAGTATTGTGAAAATGCCTTGTCTTAGGGCAGGCTCACATGAACTGGGGTTTCTGCATATCCTACGTTGTCATTGACTCATCCCTGCTGTCAGTCAAAGGGTAAATAAGTTTTGGGACCTTCATAACTAATGATGCTCAGTACAGAAAATCTGATAATGTATGAACGATAATCCTCACAACAGTTTCATTCAGTGTCTCCTGTGGGGTTGCCAAGATCCGGCTCCTTGGTCAGATACAAAATCTTTGGTCAGTTTATTCTTTGTGATGTTTTAATGTGATACTAGGCACTGTATTTGTCAAAACTGAAAAAATGATGCTAACATCTCTGGATGGCTACCTTCCTCTCCTGCAAGAATAATACTGTAGGAACATTTTTCATTATTTCAATATGTCACAATTGTCTTTCCTCAGATTTGCCAAAAAAAACACAGTGACTTATGTAACAATCGACCTATCAACGACCGATACAAAAACTTGTTCTAGACCAAGGCTGTTGGAATAAATATATGCTAGATTATTTGTTAAATTTTAAAATATGTGCAAGGTGAAAATGAAAGGTCAAATGGTAATGAATCTCTTCAACGACATATCAACATAAGGACCTTGAAGCTCTTTCCTTGACTCTTACTGTAGAGAGCACATTTCCATTCAGAACAAAGAGAGATGGCTTACGTAGAAAAATGTGACTGTACTCTGCGGTCTAATCCTTCTTAAATTCAATACTCTAGGGGTACTTTTGTAGAAAAGGAAACCAAAAATTCTTGCCAGTGCCTTGAGACTCCACTGTCTCAGAAGACGATATAAAGAATATAAGCTCGCCTTGATGAGACGGTCAGTCCTTTTGTTCAGTGAGGACAAAAACTTGTCGATCTCCTGTGTGTATTTGAGGTTAAGGTAAATAAACAAGGCAATTTGTTGAAAGGAACTGTGCAAATCTGTTTATCAGTATAAATGAAATATACTGTATATCCCCATGGAGAAGAAGATGTTGCAGATCAAAAACTTACTAAATCAGAACTTCATAGACTTCAATTTCCTTTTTTTTCTTTTTTTTTTTTTTTTGTGAATGACCATTAAATTATGATGAAACTAAGCATATATAATAAATCTATGTTTAATCAATAATGGATTTAAAGTATGTTGTCAAGGAAAATTGAGGCACTTGACAGTGGGATTTTGAAATTGGATCTTATTTATCTCTGCTATGATCAATTTTTCAAAGCTGCAAGATAATGACTCTCAATTAGAGTCAAAATGGTTGACAAATTAAAAGCTAATCATAGGGCCATATGTAAATACCCTATAACTTTTCAAACCAACTGCAGGAATCTCTAAAATACAACAACTAATGCACAGAAGAAAGAAAAAAAATCCTTATCTAGAACTCTTCCACAAAACAGATTGAATTAATTCATGGCATGGTTAACAAATAATTGTCTTCCCATTCCCACTCTAAGAATAACGGTATTAAAGTTGTGGATGTAAAGCTCATTTTTCTTGTTCCTCAATGTTCACTTGAAGAAAGATTTATTAAAGGGAAGTGGGAGAAACCCTTCTCTTTCCGTGGTGTGTATAGGCCACAAAATCCTTCACATGGTCGCAGGAGGAAAGCTAAAGCCACAGAATACTGTGGCTAGCCGATGGTTTAATGAGCATACATTTGCAACTTTATCAGAAACAACAGCAAACAATATACTGAGAGAGGCTGGCATAAACAAGTGTCTAATAGCAGAGATTAAACTTTTACTTGTCAGACTGGCCAAGAAACACAAAACAAGTGTTTCCCCCCTTTTCTTCTTAAAGATAGGGCATTTTGTGCAAAGAAAAAAATAGTACCTGGAAAGTATTTTCTTGTTTAAACATCAGAATCTGTGCTCTGTGTCAAGGAGAAACTGCTTTATTCTTCTACATTATTTTTAGGGGCTCTGAGTACATTGTTTGCTTTCCAACATCATGTGTGCCGATGCCCAACAGAAAATTATTGCCTGCTGACCTCCCTGGCGGTCACAGCAATCACAAACAGTGGGATTCTTGGCAATAATAGGTGCTGGGGTTGAGGTTTGCAGCTGAGCGCATTCATCAGGGAAAGTCAAGGTACATTTCATTCGTCAAGATTTCTCATCCTATCAAACTCAGCAGTGAGACAATTCAGGTCTCTGAAATTGCCCTTTAGCCTCAAGACTGGGGTCCTTTGTTTCTAAAATTGCACAAGCAATACAGTCACTCTTTGGAGCAATATTATTGTCTGTACTTTGTTACTGGTAAAAAAGAGGATTATGTTGTAGCAATACAGTGCATTACCTTTCCTTTTGTGGCAATATGTATTTGAATCACACAATACAAAAACACACATATTTTCATAAACATAACATATTCCACCCACATGAGGCTTGCTGTCAGGGCATCTCCCTGTAATCAGTAAGTCCTCTCATTTTGCATTTCCACCCTACATTGCTGGTATTTAAATTAATATTCCAGTTGTTGCTGAATAAATAAATGCTCAAGACCAAAACTAACACTGCATAGTTTGCTGCTTCCTGTAGGTCATGTAAAAGTTTACATATTACTGCATAAAAATGAGTTTACACCTAGGGTAGGCCATAAAACAGAAATGGATTGGTGATCCGAGTATAAAAATATGACATGAAGGGCCAAATTTAGTTTCTAGAGGGAGGAAGGGTCCAAGGGGATCTGGTACCTTCCTGTCCAGTAATGTGGGCTTGCTAGGTGGATTAACAGAGGTTCTAAGCTGAGTGCTACAGATTGTCGGGATTTAGGGATTTGGTGGGGAGGGATTGACGGTAGTGCGTGTAGATCGGGGTGGAGATTGAGAGCAGATTGCTGTGATTTGGGCATGATTATCCAGCCGATATTGTCACTGATCTCCATCATCCTGTTTCATTTTCTCAGGAAGTGAAGCTCATCTCAGACAGAGAATCCAACTGCCCAATCCTAGGCAATGGACTCTGTTAATGGGGAGGATTTAAGGTAACTCCTCCCCTGTTTCTGCAGCGTTTCTGTTTCTCTTCTGACCTTAAGAGCACCATCTTTGGTCCAAATGCCATTGACTATGGCCACATCATGAAACATTTGACTTGCAAGCCTCTTGACTGAATTTCTTGTATTGATGGACTTGTTTATACCTCTATTCATCACTTGTGGAAACAGAGAGGCTTTGCCACAAGTGGTGTGAAACTGTTGACTCCAAGCTATAGAGATTTAACTTCCCCTGGCTAAAGCAGGTGCGGTCAGAGCAAGTCACAAAATTAGATCATGGTCATCCTGAGGAAAAAAAAACAAACAAAATCTGCTTCAGAGAAGGTCTGCCAAGGGACAGGGGCCAAACGACTTGCCAAAGCGGGAAATTAATTTGAAGCTATAGCAAGTAGTGAGTGTTGGAAGGCAAACAATATTAATCTCAAACATGAGCATATGTCATCAGGGTGTTTCTTGGCACTGTGAAGTCCATTAACAGCCAGTTTCTATCAAGTGCGATGGTTTGTCCAAAGCCTAGGTCACAGTAAGGTCAACCAATCTTTCTCAAACGGCACATTTAAAACAAGGTTAATCCTGGCGCTGTCCCTGCCTTATAGAGGGCGCACTAATCTGAGTGCTCCGTTAAAAGCCTTGGGAAGGTTAACTCAGAAGCTTTACAGCAGACACAAATGCCCACTTTGAAAGGCATGACCACACACACAATCACACGAACTTGTGTCTACACAGACAATCAACAGTTTAGCCTTCATGGACACAGGACAATAGTTATGTTTTTCCAATGTAATTCTTAATGGTTAACATCTCAGACTTAATGTATGTTATTGCAACTCTGATTTCCACAGAGGAGCAAAGCAGCCAGTTCCATTCTGTTTTTTTCTTTTTTTTTTTTTTATCCTTTCGTCCCTCTAATTACTTAATCTTCAAATTGAATAGCTACAGGACTATAAAGTAAATTAATTTAATTCATTAAAAATGTTGTTTCTCATGTATTCCACACTCTCCATTGTAAGCAGATCAGAAAATTTCATCAGTCATATGTGGATGAAAAATAAAACAGTAGCTTCATTTTATAACCACTGGCAGGTTCCTGATTAGATTCCTTTCAAATACATTTAACTAATAGGTGAAAATTGTCAGTGAAAGATAAGGTTCAATTAATAAAGGAAAATTTAAGGACAAAAAAAAAAAAACACATGAAATAACGTTACCCATGTCACCTTGCTTTGCCTGCAGTCCCACCTACATTAAGCTGGCTTTGGCAGAGTGACACTTAGTATCACTTACTGATATCTGCCAAATCTTTTTGCGAGGATCCTCTATGAGAAAGGCCCTTGGCACATTCACACCAGTGTGGGGTGTGAGCAAGACTCCCACCACCACAAACCATTAGCAAAACCCCCACTTCTCATTTGATATCCATGCCCAGTCTGTGTGATGGGAGCTGCTATGGATGTGTGTGCATGTGCGTGTCAGCTCTGATATATAAGGCCTAGGGCAGGTGAAAAACACAGGAGCTCTAAATTTGGAGTCAGTGGCACCTTAATAATGAGAGTAAGCGGGCACTATATGTTATTGGCAGGCAAGATTACAACCCCTTGACTATATGGCTGCCTGTGCTACATCCACTGCATTACTACCACAACGCCAATTTAGTCAAACTAAAGTGAGTGCACGGGTTCCAAGTTAGAATAGTTGCAATTGCTATAGAGTGTGTCATACAGACTTGCTTCTGTCTGTATGTTTTCCTTTTCTATTGCCTTCTTTCAGCCATTCAGCTGGAAAAATACAAAAAAAGTTTGTATGGTTGTGTGACTTCAATGTCACTTTGTCAGAGAACTGTTTAGCTACTTGTCAGTGCAGATTATTTCTAATGCTTCAGCCAACTGTTTCAATGTCAGTACATCCAGTAAACAACATGATGCATTTTCTGCAAACTTACAACTTACAGTAAGCATTATAAGGTCTTAAAGGCTTGAATCTCTTTTGTTCTCTAGCTCTGCTGGACCTGCATTCTTTATTCTCAGCTTTACCAGTGCGAAAATAGGACAAGAGCATTTCAACATCTGTTTTCAAGAGTTATGAGACACTCGAAGGAGTGCTCCTCAATCATGTAAATTCAAATAAAACCCTGAGCATAAGAGATGCAAGGAAGGCATGGCCTTACAGAGTATCTGATATGAATGTCTGGGGCTACACACACCAGGAAGGATATTTAATGCTTACTAATGTTAATGAGACATTTTTAAGCAGAGGTTAACATTTCTCTTCACTGAATGCTACACTACCCCTAAGTATGATATGATATGGCAAGGAGGGACACTGATATTAAAGCTTCAGGGTGTTTTTGCCAGTTTTGTTCTCAACCTTGGGAAGGCACTCTGACTCTGTGCTGTATAGGAATAGAAGCATTATGCTAATGAGTGCTTGCCCTGTGAAGAATACATTTGCTGTTGGAAAACATTTTGGCTTCCGCCTTGGGAGCTAATTGAGTACTCTGACAATGCAGTGCTTGGCTGGTTCACGTACACACAGGGGTGGAAAATTCAATTTCGCAGCTGGTTCAGAGCACTCTGCAAGGAAAAGCAAAAGAAAAAGGGGTGCCTGGATTAAAGAGTGGAGCTGGATCTGTAGCTCTGTGTCTGGCTCTGTGGGCATATTCTTCTCATTACATTGCTGTGTTTTATTGTTTCACTGGCCAGCTGACAGTGAGAATGAACATGTAGATACACAGTGAGTACCTGACAAAGGTTTCAAATAATATTTTAGCATGCTACAGTAAATAGTCATATAACAGAAATGTGAATTTAATTTATATTCCTAAGAATTATACAATGTGAATTTGTTTTAAGACCTCTGATCCATTCGATACTAACACCGTGACCATCTATCATTTCTGCAACACATTGTACATCAACACCTAGTTTTCTTTAAGCCGAAGTTCAAGCCTGCAAGATAATGTATGGCACAATCCAATAGGCGAGTTTCCATCAGATATGTTGAGCAAATCCAGGGTAAAAATGGGGAAAACCTTTTTGATTTTCTCTGTCCAACAACCAGTTATTCAGGCAAGCCATCCAACATCCAGACTTATTTTTAATAATCAGTTCCTGTACTGAAGGTCAGTGGCAGCTGGTGCATTTTTCTCCATAGGGGGCTATACTAAAAATCAAGTCAGTATTACAATATGTCAATATATATATATTATACGGTATAGCAATATAATGTATAAAAACAGTATTATTATTTTGTCATGGAATGTGTTTATTTGATAGGGACAATGCAAATTACCATAGCACCACTGCAAAATTTGAAAACTATACTATATAGGTCCTACTTTTAAGGTGTGTTGGCCACTTTCTTTTTCTTTTTTTTTTTGCAGATTGTAAAATTTACTCACTAACCATATACTCACCTTGCTCATTAAAAAAAAAAGAAAAAAAATGGTTTTGGTATAAGTGTTGTTTGTCTACATGTGTGGAGTGATGGGGCAGCACCCTAACACCCTCTACTGACCAGTCACAACTGTTGTAAGCGTTTAAAGAATAAATTAATTAATTAATTAATTTAATTCCTTGGTAGGACAATTTCTCACTCCGTAGTGCATTAGACAACTTGTCTGCCATGATTTTATCCCCAATGGGAAAACTGAGTTTCCAAATACCTACATCCTTATATTTAAGGATCTACTAATTTGCAGCCTCTTAGAACCTAATGAGAGTCTTAATTAAAGCCTTATTTAAGGCAGACACATTGAAAAGGTTCCTAATTAAGCCTCTATATGTTAAAAACACAGGTTCAATTGTAGGACAAGTACACGATACACATTATCTACCTAATTAGAGTGATTAGGATATTATCACCTTGAGGTGATTTCCAATTAAGTACAAGGTCACAAAGATAGACGGAGAGGAAGATAGATCAGAGAGCTCTGGGATACCATCATGATAGTTTTCAAGTGTCTGTCACTGTGACCCCTATGCTGTCTGTAGTTGTATGATGCCATCCAAGTATGTATTGCAAGTGGCAGAGGGACCCAGCTGGTGTCAGTGGCCCAGACCTTGACCCAGCCACAGCACTGGGGCCACTCCCAGTCATACAGGATTGGTCTTTATGCCCATCTTGCTGATACAGCTCAGAAAGAGGGCACAATAAGCGTCAGTGGATGTCCCAAAGAAAACTGGGGATAGTTCGGAAAGAGGAACTGGCCTCTTACACTGATCACATTTCCATCGAAAACATACCCACATATAGACTGTACACACACACTCACTGTGAAATATTCAAAATG
>JAQQZW010000022.1:6436929-6454281 GCA_029814745.1 Zanclus cornutus | reverse complement strand
TTTTCCCCAAACGGCAGCTGGCAGGTCCTGTATAAGCCTCCTGTTGAGAAATGGATGGCTGACATGGAGCAGTAGCTACAAACAGATAAAGAGCTTACCTTGACCTGAGCACTTGGGAGGGTTGTCTATTTGTTCAATGACAGAAACTTTAGAGCACTTAGTGGTGTCTTGTCCCCGATTGGTTGATCTTTTTAAAATGTTAGGGGTGAGTGGGGGTTTGGGAGAGATCTTCTCTTTTCCCTGTTTGTCTTTGGTCCAAAATACACTCCCAAGAAAAGGCAAACTCTGGTTCAATGAATTTCATTTTTGCAGGTGCTAAATTAGCAATCTGGAAAAGCAGAAAAGACAAACTGCTTAGAGTAGGCTGGACTGACTCTGTACTCTGTCTGAGGGGTTTGGTGGCGGCCCATCTGAGGGTGGAACATACATATTACAAATTGACCAACAACTTGAATGGTTTCATGGATGTGTTGGCTGTTAGGCAGGTCCTGTGCTCACTGGGGGAGATTCACTCTTTGGTGTCGGATTTTTAGAATGATACGCATGTGTGTGTGGTTTCGCATGTGTGGGTCTATGATATTATTCATGCATCATTCATTTATTTTCAATTAAGTTTTAAAGATCTGTCGAATGTCTCATAAGTAAAGTTGTTGGAAACTCAAATCTCTCTCTCTCTCTCTCTCTCTCTCTCTCTCTCTCTCTCTCTCTCTCCATTTATTCAGAGTGGTCTGTAGTCTTGAATGTGTTTTCATTGTAGAAGTAGAGGGTACTTTCTCATTCAGAGTGTGTGTGTGCTGTTGTAATGTCTGTCACAGCCCATTTCTCTCTAGAATAGAAAATGCTGACATACCTGACTGTGTATGTGTGTGTCAGCCTTTCCTGTGTTGGTCTATGATGCTACCAGTGGCTGGAAAGTTGTACATTTAGCTACGTAACTGTAGCTGTAGGTGACTGTTTGATTGAAAAATTTGGTTATTTAAAAATTTGAAACTCTTTTCTGAGGTTTTGTGTCAGCGATGTCAGCAGTGGTTTGGCATCTTTCTCTCACTTATAATGTTTCCATTCTCTTCTGCGTTTTGCTGTCTTTTAGCTCATTCTATTATAAAAGTTGTAACGCCTTATTCTCACACCAAATGTCTGAGCATGTTATTGACTCCAGTGTCAAAGTAAGAACTGCTAATGTACTCATTAATCTCTGATTGCTTGGAGGGTCTAAGTTATGAGCACAGAGCAGAAATGTCAGACCAGCTGTGATCACTGTGAGCCAGGTTAGATAAACCACATTAATCATTCCTGATTCTGTCACGTTCTGACCTTCATTTTCACACCTATGTTGCTCTTCAGCATTCAGACACTTTCTGTTCATCTGAGCTTGACCAATGAAGCTAAAGGTGACTATGGAGAGAGTTGTTATCGAGTGTGAAAGCTCTTGAAGTCCTGACTCAACTCAATAAGGTTGGAATGTTTATTAATTTTACAGTTGTATTAATAAACTGACAAATTAATGCTAACCAATGTTCATTTGTATTTTTATTGTATTTAAAAGACAAACAGCTGCTTTATATTTACTGGAAATATTGTACTTATAATGAGTGTTTTCTCTCTTGTAAATGTTAAACAGTGTTCAAGTTTGTATTTTACAGTTTTGTGTCTCAGTCTCGGTCACTGAGGTCTGTCTGTAGCTGTAATCTGGTTTACTGGAGGGAGAATCTCTAAGGGGCAAAACCTTATTGGCTGTTTGCTTTTCTGTCTCAGTACAGAGATACAAACATGCTGTAGGATGTGTTTCTGTTTATAAAGTCTCTTTATTTCGTCCTCTTTTTGTGCTTTACCTCACTTAGTTTCTGTTTTATTTCCTTCTACCTTATCTGTTGCACTTTTCATGATATTCTTTTATTTCTTTGTTCATTTATTTTGTCTCTTTGTCTCTTTTCTTACTTTTTCTCTCTTCTTAACTGTTTGTTAGTCCACCTGCTACATCCAACATTAACTTTCTCTCTACCCATCTGTTCTGAGTTCTGAGCCTCATTCTGTCTTCACCACACAAGAGGAGACAGGACAAGCCGAGTCCCTCTTGACTTGAACTCTCCAGGCTTCACCATTTATCTCCATCTGTCTGAACACAAAACACATTCACACTCTCTTCCAAGGCCTTGGCAATGTTAGTGTGACAGTGCAGCCTCTCCCTTTCATCCTGAGGAGAAGAGACTCCAAGTTCTCTCTGTCCTGCTGTTTTTGATACATGCTCTATCTCCATCCTCAGCTCTCTGCTCTGAGTTCAGACTCTCATATCTCAGATGAGACTCAGAGGAAGTGCTCAGTGTGTGCTTTAGATGGACACTGACAGGTGCACCCCCCACACCCCCGCTTTCAACATCTGTTTATTTAGTCACAATAACCACCATTTAGCTCGTATTACCTCCACCTAGAATCAAAGAGTAAAAAGGAAATATAACAATAAATACAATTCATAAAAAAAAAAAAGTAAATGATTTATTCAGTAATTGAAGAAGAATGTAGCATCATCTGTGTCCTGCAGCTCATTTCACAGCTCATTTCATACAGAAGTCCCTGTGCTTCCTGGAAGCTACAAACCTGGTCCATTTCTTCAGTTCGGCCTCTTTGTGGAGGCAGAGAGATGAACTTCTGCCATAAATGACAGCTGGGAGAGACGCCAATGTCATTAAGGCAAAAAATCCAGCACCATTATTCAACTACCTTCTCCTTCCTAAAAGCCTTTGTTCCTAAAAATACAGAGTTTGCATCGTGCTTCTTGTTTCACTTGTGCTCAAAGCAGACCTGATGATGTCCCCTGTTGTACTTCTCAGCTTTCTGACAGTTTTATTTTGCAGATGAGACCAAACCTTAAAACTCTGACTGGATCTCTGAGCACAGACAAGTTGAAATATACACACTGCATATGAAGTTCAGTAATGAAGTCATTTACAGACAATGAACCTGACAGAATCATGTCAATGCTTCAGTTGATAAACATACAACACAGCTTCTGTGGAATATCTACTCTGAACTCAGATGACATGATTCTTATGAAAAACAGCTGAATTGGTAATCATATGAAACTATAGGAAAGTAGAACTGTGCCTCTTCAGCAGGGTGTCCTCCTCACTTGCTGCAGGGTTATCTCTGTCTCAGAGGTCATCTGCTGAGCTCTGACTTCACATTGATCTCAGAGATGTGAGCCTCAGTCTACCCACACCTTCCTCAAGACTTTTACTTCAGCACAGAACTCGAAATGGAAAGACTTTCTGAGTGGTAAGTTCTCTTCACTGATTTCATCAGTAGCTTGCAAAACCATTTACATGCATGTGTAAATAATGGTTTGGCACAGCAAGAAAAATGATAAATACTACATGAAATGTGGAGTTCAACATAACAAACTGTTTAAGTCACCTAAAGAGCACAGAATGATTTGCTTGTTCTTGTCAATGAGGTTTATCAGCAGGAATGAATTATCCTCATGAGATGATTTACTGAGGAAGACTTTCCGACTGTAACAAGATGTGAGTTGCTCCTCACTGTGAGTTGCTGGGGTTTCGTGTCAAGTGTCTGTTAAAATCCAACCTTCTCTTAATTGATCTTTAGGGTATAGTATTTATTTAAAATGACATCTGTATTATTGGAGGTCATGAGCAGTCTGAGGATTACTGTGATGCTTCCACTTGAGTGTAAAAAGTGAAATGAACTGAACTTTGCTGCTCTTAAAATCTTTTTGGTCAGTGAGTCTCTTTAAAGTCAGGTGTAGCCCTCTATGAGGTATAATATTCATTTAAAGGATTACAGTATACTGAGATGTCAACCCACCCAGCCTTAGAGACAAATATCAGTCTCAGCACTGAGCCTCATCACATCCTCTTCTTTAGTGTCTTTGGACGAGCAGCGACAGATCTGAGAGATGTGGTGCGACTCCTGCTGCAGGGAACAAGACTGATAAGAACCAATAAAACACAGCGGCAGCTGCTCTGTAGCTGTAAACCTGTAAAGAGAGAAGAATGAGTTGGACTGGAGTCCAGTCACATCACAGAGCAGTGAAGGAGACAGCAGCAGGACCACCACTGTAGGCCAACAGTTCTTATATAAGAAACATGTTGAAATCTTTCAAATGAACATGAACAACAGCATTTACACAGACAGCGTATCTCCATGTGATCTGAGTGTGTCTTACAAACCTTCTACATATTCTGCTCTCCATCTGCTACTGTGGCAGTAGAAATAATTCAACATTAACACAGAGAGGGAGTTCCTCACTGTTATTGTGTTGTTAAAAGGATGACAGGCTACAACTGATGAGGGAGAAACATAAAATAAAGGACAGAAGAAGAGTGATGAGAAATAGAGGATGAACTCAGAAGACAGAGATGGAGAAAAGAGGAGATAGTTCAGAGGAAATAAAATGAGACAGAGCTTAATCTCAGTGACAATGATTCCATCTACACTCACCGCAGCATTGTATCATATTGTTTGTGCAGTTTTGTAGATATTACAGAGTCACAGTGTTTCTGCTTGACCAGCATGAAGTCCATTCAACAAACACCGAATGTGTGTGTTTTTTGTCCATCCTGTCCAAACTGACTTCAAACACAGAGAGATATTTGCATGTGCTTTAATGTCTGCTGGAAGAATATTCAGAAAGAAGATCAGTTAGTGTATTTAAAGGAGCCTGTGGTCTGACTGCTGCTTTGTCTGCAGATATCATCACAAATGAATTTACATCCACATTAGTCTGTAATAAGACCAGTGAGAGCTGTTAGAGAATCCATTATTAAACACACTGTAAAGTAGTTTGAAACACTTACTTGATCCTAATGACGGTCCTGTATTTAAAAGTCGGTTTATGTCCTCAGTTGTTTAATTGCAAATCAGTGTTTGACATTTGAATCATTGCACAATTTTCCCTCATTTCTGTTGATGAAATCGATTTCCTCAACTGAGTTTTTCCTCTAGGAGAACAGAGACTAGAGGTTGAGTTGTGGACAAATATTTCCTTGTATCTCTTGATGGAAACACACATTTATTCGGTTGAATGATTCTTTTCCTCCAGCAGGATGGATTCATTGTAGTGGACAAAGAGGAGGGTCAGTCTGGTTCTTCATCACAGCTTAACAGTTCCCTCCTCACTGTCACCTATCAGCTGGAAGAGTTTCTATTTGTCTGCTGGAGAAAGTTTCGTAGTGGAGTAGGATGTGTGGTGCAGCAGGGTGTGTCACTGCAGGAAAGACTGGGTACTTTATAACAACACACATGTAGCTGTCCATGAATAATGTTTCCTATATCACACTGATAAGTTTCATAAGAGGAATTGCATGCTGTCACGATGCTCATTGACATTTATTGTTGTCAATAAACTGATCTATATTTTTTTTTCATGTCATCTCACAAAGAAACTTGACAACACTGAGTTTGTTTTTTTTCTTCTCTTTGATTCTCCAAATAGAAACCCCTTTATAAATCATAATTAATTTATTCAGACATTATGAGATTTAAGCTCCACAGCTTTGGTTTGTTTTTCAGAATGACTAAGGACTGATTATTTTGTGGAGTAGAATAGATTTAATATTTGGGCAGTGATAGATGTCATCACTGTGGTTTATGAGAGACCTGTTTGGGCAGATAATGTTCTTAAATATCTTAAAACACTGAATATGAAGGGAAACAACTTGTGAGGTACCAGGTGACGAGCATTTAACACTGTCCTTCAATAACTTTTTGAATCTAACTTACTTTCCCTCTTATTTAGTGTAACTTAAGCAGCTTTTTATGGTGCTGCTGTCTGTTAAATGAAGCTGACTGTTAAAAACATCATCATCGTGTGGTGAGAGAACATTTTCAGACAGTGAATAGTGGGACTTTATAGCATAAATCCATGATCATGTGTAGACAACTGGCT
Source organism: Zanclus cornutus (assembly GCA_029814745.1). Lineage (NCBI taxonomy): Eukaryota > Metazoa > Chordata > Actinopteri > Acanthuriformes > Zanclidae > Zanclus > Zanclus cornutus. The sequence goes on along the minus strand of JAQQZW010000022.1, from coordinate 6,448,376 downwards.
CAGTTGTTGGACTTTTTTCTACTGAAGGTCTCTCCAAAGAGTCTTTAAAGGACAGTTGATAGATTCAGTTATTTCTTCCTTCTCTCTGTTTCTTTTTTCCTTTCACACAGTGAAAAAGAATCAATAACAGACATTATACGCAGCTTTCTTTTTTATGAACCAAGTGACTATTTTTTAGAGAACTTAGTGGCTGTTAAGAAGATTTAATGGGTTTTCTATAGACTGCAGTGATGTGACATGTCAGTGTAAATTACAAAGATATAACTTAGACACCATTAGGAGCCATTCAGCTAAACTGCCATGTAGCTATTGTCTTTATGGGCAATAAAAGTGAATCTGAATGACAGGTCATGACAAGAGGAATCCAGGTAAATCACTTTTACTGAACTGTCATACAGCAACAGACTGCAACTCTGACAGGAGCAACAAAACTCAGGTTGTAAACAGTTGGAATATTTCTCATGTCTCAGTCTGAGGAACAGCCCACAGCCTGTGTAAACTACGGTCATTACAGCAGTAACAACATAAAACATGACACACATTTTACTGCACATTGCAAAACTAATTAGCACTCTGTCATTCTTTCATTACATTTTAGAGACATTTATTTTTATTTTTCACAGTTTGCGATTTTCTGGCATCATAATAGTTTGAGATTTGTTCAAATTTAGTTTTTCACTCTGTTGTGAACCGGCTTCTGATCCACTGTGCAGATGTTATTGTTACATATCATTTCCTCCGTAGGTGAAATTTTTTCAAAGAGTAATTGAATGTTTTAGCATTTACTGTTGAGCTCATAAGGGCTCAAATAGTCACATTTATCCCTCCCAGTTATCATCCTGTGTTATGATAATGTTAAATTTTCATATTCAGTGCGAAGACAGCCTGGTCTCTTTGTGATTATCATGTATGTCTCTTATCTGTCAGTCAAACCAACAAACCGGCTCCTAAATTAAAATCATTTAAGTCTCAGAACAGTTTGGGTGAAGCAGCCTTACAGACTCTGATTAGGTTCAATAAACTGTATCCATCGAAGACATTTTACTGCTGTGCAAAATAACTGGTCATTATTCAGAGCTTATAATGATGAGAGTTGATAAAGAGGTTAAACAAAAGAAATATTTCTTGCCTGAGTGATGATCACAGGCTGATTGTTGCTTTTTCATCAAGTCTCTTCTATCAGGACTTTGACCTCATCAAGGTCTTCATCTCACTTCACTTTCATGATAAAATGAAAATATCTTGTCAGAGTTTTATATGCAGGAGGTCAGATGATTCATCTCAACATTAAAATATGAAACTGCTTTAAATTTACATTTACAGTTTTTTCTGTGTGGAAGCTGCTGTTCAACCTGCAGAAATGAGTAGTTGGAATTCCAGTTGTTGAATTCATTAGTTTCTCTATTCAACATTAAAGACGATTTGTGTAAAAATGAGCCCATAACCAGAGTAAACTCTTAACTGTTGTTCAGATTACTCTTTGCTGTAGCTCATTCTGACTGTAGCTAGTAACTTTTGTTAGCTTGTTAGCTCAGTTAGCAGTGCAGCTAGTTGCCCTTTTTGTTGATCAGTCTCCCTTGACCAGGAACTATGAGGACACAGCAAGCAGGGACAGGAGAGGCATGAAGAGGGAGAGGAGTGAAAGGATGGTCGGGCATCACCAGCTGGGATTTTTAGATCTGACTTGATAAAGGGTTCATTTTGACTGAACCAGAGTTGGTGATGGTTGGAATAGAGGAAAGATAAACCATGATAGTTTTGGTGAGTTGTATTTGCTTTTGTTTCCAAGTTGGAATAAAGTGTGTTTTACCATGAATTGACTTTTATTATTACCATTATTATTATTTATTTATTTATTTATATCTTTCATTTCCAGTGTAACGTTGGCTTTGATCTGAAACGCAGATATATTTTGAAAAACAAAGATGAAGAAAGAGATATACAGAGACTGAAGTGGCTGTATGTGTGTTAGTGATATCTCCACACTGAAGAAGTCTCTGTTCCTGCAGCAGTTTCACTGTTAGTTAGTAAGAGGAGAGTAACCCTGCTTGGTGTTTGATCTTGGTCTCTCATCTTCCTCCTCCTGGCTCGTCTGCATATTAAAGCCCACAGCTAGAGGCCTGCCTGCTCCCCTTCACCTCATACAGTCAGTCATTGATCTGTACATTAGAGGGGTTTGTAGAGTGGATCTGAATCACCCACACAAGCCCACATTAACTGTTCCTCACTCCACTACTAAAGCCTACAGTGATGATGCATTAAATTCTTGCACCCCCAGCCTATGGATCAGCCAATTTGAAATTATGCGCTGTTCTTTGAACATAAAAAATATCAAAACTTTTCAGCTGAATTTATCCAAATTTGCCCAACTTCCCTCAGAAGTTTTTTTTTTTTTTTCTATTTTGAAGTCTTGTCTCGTGTGTTTTTTGTCCACAACATTTTCTTATGTTATAAAATATTATTACAATAACTAATTATGTTTTCTGCTTCTTCCTTTCTGCTTCTCCCTCCTCTGGTCTCTATTGTTATTTTCAGTGAGATAAACTGATGACAATCTAACTCTATGTGGTGGAAGATGGCAGTTAAAAAGAGCCAAATCTTACATCAGCCTGTGGCTTTATGTAGCTTTCGGTCTCTTGTAGCTCATTGTTCAGTTTTTCCAGCTGCCATGAATCAATTTGTGACACAAAACTTGGAAAGATAATAAAAGGTCTAGAAAAACATTTACAAAGGATTTTCAACAATGTGATAAAAAAAATAAATAAAAAAAGAATAACACTGAAATTTATGCATCCAGTTTTGAGCAGTTAATTGACCTTTTACATGACTGAGAAAATGCCAGTATGCATGAGAGTCAGAACAAAATGTGAACTGGTCTCTGGTCTGTGAAGCAAACAGTGTGGACAAGCAATAAGTTTATAATGTTTAACAGATACACAGAACGTTCCATGTCGTCCTTCCTGCTCTCTCTGTTTCTCTTTTCTCCTTCACGTTTCTCTGGACTGTCACCAATATAATAAAGACAGTAATTCCATTATGCTAACACCAGCATGAGCACAGACTCTTTGTGAAAGCACAGACTTTAATGTTATGGCGGGATGCAGTTACAAAGATGGCAGTGACATGCGGAGAATAATAAAGATCAATCTGACATCAAGCAGCAAATTACATAAATTAAATGACTCTCATCTCATCAACCAAAAGAAAAAAAAAGACAAACAACAACAACAACCAAAAAATCTTCTAGTACTAGTAAATAACAGGAAGGGAGGAAATGTGATCTATCCGAGCTTATTATTGTAATCCATTTAATTAACTAGCATTATTTGATCAATATACTGTGATTCTTGAAGTGACACTATCACATCTAAGTGAATGAATCAATGTAACCTGACAGCAAGTTACTGATTCCATTCAGTGTTTAAGCAGGAAGCAGATGTGATTCAAACATTAAATAATTAGGTGCTGACATCTGTATCCAATTAAAAGTTACAAAATATGACACCTGCAGATTATGGAACACTTAAAATAGCAACACATACATTTAAACATGATGATTAGCAGGAACCACCAGTATAGTAGGGCCATTTTTATTGACTAATATTTTACCAGCAGCATAACATTTTGGCAGAGCTCTCCAGACTGTAGTCCCTGACCATCTCAAGTCTCACTTGCTGCTGGTCAATTGGCATTTAGCAGACTGAACACAGAATCTAACCTTTAACTGGAACATTTCAAAATAAGAGTAACCCCACGTCTGGCACCATATTCAGAGAGTGTCCAGACACAAAAACTCCACGATCAGATAAAAAAGAAAAAAAAGAAAAGTCAGGAAGCTAAGCGCTCCATGGCCCACTCAAACTTATAGAGACTGTTTCTCATGGAAAAAAAAAAAAACTCTCACCTTGTGTTTCCCTTCAGAAGCAAATGTTTTCACTTTCCTGGTCAACTTCTTGTTTACCCCACCCCCCAAAAAAAAACAAAAAAAAAAACACTTGAAATTAAAACTAAGATATTTATCCTGAAAGGGGAAAAAGAAACTGTGAAAAAAAACTTTTTCATTATCTTTGTGCACTGACCTCAGTAAATGACCTCAATTTAAACTTGTTCACTTGTCATGATTAGTGCAGATAATTCCCAACAGATAAAACATGATAGCATTTTTAAATTCACATTCTATTTCTCTGTTGTTAAATGTTGAGATGATTATAGTTAAGTTGAATTATAAACATCTTGCCTCATGTTACAACTTCATTGGATATTTTTTGATTAAGCAGGTTCTTTTGAAGTCATAAGCAGCAGTAACTTCCTGTATATCTGCTATAAACTGATGTGAGCTGTGGTGACGGATGTCTGCTCAGCTCTGTAACTGGTAAAAGCACCAACACAGAGGAACATGAATAATCTTGCTCATCTGTAGCGGTCATGCTGAGCTGGTAAATATCTGTAATGTCTCAGCTCTGATTACTCTCGCAGTCAAACTGAGTCCCTCCTACAGGAAGTGTCAATCATTTCTAGCTTCTAGTTCTGCTTGTCGCCAGCAGGGCAGACCTGCAGGTCTGAGTGTGAAATGAATGAAGAGACTGTCTCTCCCTCTCCTCTCTGTCCTCCCTTGCTCTGTTTTCCTGAATGACAGGTAAACAAAAGCTCAGACATCCAGGCTCTTGTGACAGTAATGTTCCTTCTTGTCTGCTCAGCAGCCACTACATCAGAACAGACAGCCTGACAGCTACTTTGTCCTCTGCATCAGAAAAGAATATTGTCTTGAGTCGAGACTTGAGTCTTGGAGCTGAACTCAGATCAGTGCTGCTGGATGAGCTAAATGTTGGAGGAAGAGCTTTAATTTAACTGACAGAGTAACAGAACTGACATTAATCTGAGGGTCAGTCATACACTGTTTATCCTCTAGTCTCTTTCTGTAATTTGGTTCAGTCCTCTGCTGACAGAGAAACTATTTTGTTTTGATTGATACTGACATGAGATCAGATTAAAACTAACAAGAAATTGTACAAACATGATCAGACACTTGATCTGTTCTCTCTGTTCAGACAGAAGTGTGTAACAAGCAAACAGAAACAAGGTGGTTCGGATGGTCCAGGATGTTTTTGGAGTTCTGTACCGTATTGAGAAAAGAGTCCACGGTTAAATCATATTATCAGTGTGTGTTATCCCTGTGAACATATTTAGACTTCTATGATCTCCCTGATCTTTACATGTACATTTGCATTCGGAGCATCAGACAGAGTCAAATGTTTATGTTTGTGTTTGAGGTTGGTGTGAAAAGCTCAAGCGCACTCAAAGCAAAAGTCCAGTAGGTCTGAAGGAATAATTTAGTCTTTTCCTTTATACTTAAATTGATGTAAAAGTCAGTTAACATTGTTCTCATTTTGACTTTAAGATGAATCATTTTACAACAATGTTGAAAAGTCTCTACTAATCAGTTTTCCTGAAACAGGAAATTTCAATTCATTTGGCTTTATGTGACCTGAACTAATGCAAGTGTTAATGTATTAGGAGATAAGACTAATAGACTGATAATAACATTAATACAACTTCAGTAAAAGACAGTGTAGACTTGTTTTATAGTATTGATGCTGATCAAGTCATTCATTATGTTCATATACTTCAGTTTATGATGAAGTATGTTGTGTATCACTGTAGCTCCTGCTCTGATTGATGTCTTTGGCAACAGCAGAGAAAGAACAACATTCAAACAGCAACTTAAGAAATGTGACTTATGGCTTTTCTTTTAGTCCCTCTCTAGAATATATAGCTGTATTAGTGATATGATACAAATATGAGTTCTTGTTGTATTTGAACACAGTCACAGCACTGTTTGTCCCTCAGACTTGTACAGAGGCTGAACTGGGCTGCATCTCTTTGTCAGAGTGAAGTGTAAAGTACTTTTATCTGCCTTTGGTCTCTCTCTTTTCTCACTCTGTCTTATTCTCCTAATAACTTACACATTTTTCTCTATCTGTTTTGTTAAATTAGGATTTTTAAATTTTCATACAAATCAAAAACAGAGACTCCCTGCAGCTTCAAGTGGACCACATACTATGGCTGCTACTTTTTAACTTCACAGAGTTTTTATGTATTTATGCAGAGTTCTGCTGTTGAATCCACTCTGTAAAATCTTGCTTTTGGTCTCTTCTGTTCACCCTACTGAGCATTAAACATCAATCTATTCAGACTCCATCTACTAATACACTAAGCCCTTTTCACCACATCTCAGACCTGACCTCAGGCCAGCCTCTCTCATGCTGTCATGCCAGACAGAGCTGACAGATCAGATCCTGTCAGCCTCTGTTCCTACAGGAGACATCAGCTAGTTATATGACAACAGAGAGCGAAGCCAAGCTAATTTTATAGAAATCTAATGTGTGGCTAAATGCTAATCTTACTGTGGAAGCCCTGAGATGCAAGTGAGAATGTCCGTGTGTGTTTATGTGTGTGTGTGTGATATGTGTGTTTGATGTGTGTGTGATGGGTATCTGCGTAATGCAGTGTATTCTCACTGCTCTTGCAATAAACATATCATAGGGTTACACTGATAATACAAACACACACCCACAAATACTCTGATGGGACATTCAGAGTCTCTGGAGAATCTCTGTCTTTGTGATTGATTCAGTTAGTGTTTTCCCAACAGACACACAACACTATCAACAAAGTCAAAACACACACACACACACACACACACACACACACACACACTCTTTATCTTTCATTGCTGTGTGTGTTGTGTAAACTACAGCTGAGCTCAGTGATAACAGCAAACACAGTCTGTTCTCCTGATATGTCACTGAAGTACTGATGTAGGCAGCGTGCTCAGTGATGTTAACACACACAGGTTAAACACAGACTGTGCTCAGCAGTGTGGCTTCTGCAGGTTTTTAGAGAAGAACAAAACAAAGCGCACCAACATGGAGGAAGTGTTAACAGCATCCTGTAATATGAACTGTGCCTGCTGGAGAGGAAAGGTGATGAGTTTAGAAGGTTTATATAAATATATTTTCTTTAATTACAACTGCAGTGTCATGGACATTCGTAGCTGTATTATTTTGTATATTTGAGGACAGCTCATCAAAACTGATCTCTGTAGTGAAACAGCAGACTCAGAGATAATTACACCAAGCCTCTAGTAAACTGGTGGGCCAACACTTCAGCTCTGTGAGGGAGGGGTTTGTCATGTGGGCTGAGACTGTTTCCAAATGAGACAGAGTGAGACAGATCTGCACCATCAGCAGTGTCTTCACATACATCAGCAGTGTCTTTACATACAATCACGAAGTCTTACCTCATCCAATTCATCTCATCTTGTTTAGAAACAGCTGGAGAAACCATTACAGTCTCTCCATGCTCTCTCCAAATGAAACACAGCAGACACAGCATTGACTTCAGTCTCTTCAAGCTCTGTATTGTCAGCAACCTCTTGAACTCAAACTAATTAAGAGATGGTCATTAGACAGCATTTTATTTACTATGTACCACATCCTACCAGGAATTATAATTAGTATGTAATTTCTCATTTTATGTGATATGAATCATGATTGAATAATTCTGTCCTCCTTAAAGGTTCTGATCTTGACATTTACAACACCAATTTTAAATTTAACCTAATTTTCTGAATGTGTGTGTTAAAAACAACAGCTGTGATAAACTCACACATTGTAATTCCTGTCTGTGCAGTCCTGTCAACTTTTGAAACTCCTTCACACACTAGACTCCCCTTGGTGAGACTTCACAGCCACTCCTGAGCTTCTCAAAGTGTCTCCTCAGAAATTAAAGTACTTTCAGAACTTTTACAGTCAAACATAACAGCAGTTTTTCACACTGACATCCAAAGTTTTGCTGGAGGACAGAAACACTGGGAGCTGGACATTAATTATAAATCAAGACACCTAGAGGTCAGGAGCTTTCAACACAGTGTTCAGTAAAGACATGAGCAGGCTGTATCAATGTGAACTTTCTCTCTAATGAGGGAGTGTAATGAGGAGAACTGTTTTGTTTTTTATCCCTACACTGATAAGTGCTGATCTCAGATCTGTAAAACCCTGAAGAACTGTCAGTAATCAGAGATTTCACTGGACTAAACTTGTCTTGCAATGTCATTGTCCGTGTTTAATGTTGGAAACTTTGATCTTTTGTAGAAATGATTCTCATGTTGGGTCTTTTGAAGCTGTTTTGTTCTGATGTGTTAAAGCTGTCACCTGCTCACAATGGGATCAGTCATTATAAAACTACCTCCTGACAACATTACTATGTAAAAGTATTTAAGGTATTTAACAGTACTGATACAAAACCAGTAACATTATTATATTTGGGAGAAAACACTTCACCTGTGTGCAAAAATCAACTTGACTCTATTTGAACTGCAGCAGATACTCGAGGCAGAGGAACTCTGTAAATCCTGTATTTGCTCTGTGGCACTGAGGGGAGATCACGCTGTCACACAAACATTCATTCATCACCGTTTTGTGCCGTGTCATGTATCATACAATGGTTGAAGTGATATATCACTTGTATTTAGGGTTGGTGGTCAGATGTGATAGAAATGTATGACTTTGCTTCAGTATATATTATTATGTATATTTCATTTAATCTGTGTCATTAATGAAGTCTGAGCCTTGAAACGTTGCATCAGTCTTCATCATGAAATCACATATTTAATATAAAAGCAAACTGGTGATTCTTCCATATCCAGAAGAAAAAGGGACAGCTGGTTGAACTAAACATGTAAACATGCTGATAGGAAATTGTTTGACCTCTCTGTAGCTGAATTCTGTCCATTTAGCATTATGTGTGTTTATTAAACCATGAAATACCAATTCTCTCCAGTGGACCATAAAACCTCCAACCCTCTGTGACTTCATTATACTCTGATGGTTTTTATAATCTCCACAAGTGTCTCCCAGCCTCTTACATCAGTGTGCACACTTTGTAAAGTGTTGCCCAGGTGTGTTCCAGTGTCTTGTTTAAGTTGAATGTATAGAGCGTAAACCCGAAGGTCAACTGTTGGTTTTAATTGTTCAGTGGTGAAGTTGCTGCTCTGCTCTCTTCCTGTCTGACTGGTGTGCTGTGAGGATCAGAGGTGATTTGTGCTGCTTCACTGGTTCTTGTAATAACGAGTGAGCAGAGTAAGAAGCTGTTAAGTGTCCTTGTTATCTGGATCATTCCTCAGTGTAAAGTAGTTTTAGCTGGTTGACTTTCATGTACAGAACAGGAGGAAATCCTGCTGCTGGTCATAACAGAAACTCTGCTGCTCTTTTGGCTGTGAAGGTAGAAGAAGTCTGATGTCTGATAACAGATCAACAGGAGACCAACAGAAACTTCGTACTTGATGAAGATGATGGAGGAGAGGGGAGGAAGGAGGGCATGGCTGCCAGTTGTGAGGGAGGCATCGTTGATAATTCAGAGAGGAATGGAAGTGTGCTTTTTGCTGTGTGTGTGTGTGTGTGTGTGTGTGTGTGTGTGAGAGAGAGACAGAGTGTCAGTGTCAGTGACAGTCATAGTGAATATATGTCTTTTTCACCTCTTCTTCATTCTGTGTCTCATCTCCCCAGATGGATGATAATGATGTTGGTTTTTTTTCCTTCACTGGTTTCAGAAGTGGTTGTCATGCTGGGAAAAAACACTTGTGGTCCCAAACACTCACAAAACACACAAGCTACACATACACACCTTTTTTTATAATAAATTCAATAGACAACACAACTATCTATTCTTGCAGTTAGACTCGGTGTAACTTACTATCAGAAATATGTCTTGGTTTCCAAGTCCACATGTTGCGATGACCATGACCTCAAAACTCCTTTAACCTCTCTCAGTACGTCGTTCATATAGAGAAGAGACATGTTATGTATTTTAACATCATTGCACTCAATGATTTCTCTGATGAGAAAGCATCTACACTTCAAAGGAACACCAAAGAGATGCAGGACACATTTAGTGAGCGCTCCATGTTTGATGTGTTTCCTGCAATAATTTCACTCAATGTCATATCAAGACTGAAAATAAAGAATAATCTGGATTACAGCCACATTACCTACGGATGCCTGTACCGGCCACAAGATGCATTCCTTCTACAGAGAACCATTTAAAATGTCTGAGAAGAAAACAAATGAGTGCAACTGCAAACACACACTCACACACATGCACACACACACACAGTCTCAGACCTTAGTTTCAAGTCTTTTATCTTCTAGTTTCTGCGAAGTAAACATGGTTTTAAAGAACAGAAAAAGACGATCAAAATTTTTTTATACCATGGTCTGGGTGAGTACTTAATTCTGATTGGCTGCAGGGTGTCCATTAATTCATGAGAATGGACTCCTACAGTACAGTATCTCCAATGACTGTCAACTGTCTGTTCTCCTTTCTAAATGAATGTGATGCTATCTAAAAAGAGTTACTATAGCAACAGGGACACAGTCACAGCCTCTGTTTACAGTTTATTGCAACACGTTAACAAGCTAACATCTAATTACAACAATGAGTGACTTCAACATTTCAACCCATTCGGAGAATATAACAACTTTGATTGGGCTGTAGATGAAGAAAGAGAAAGTGAAAGGAAAAAGGAGAAGCGGTGCACAGAGTTAAAACTGGAGACTCATTTGTTCATGAAAGTGTTGATATTGTTTTTGGAACAATGATATGCTGGATAGCTGGCTTGTCTTGTTGAAAATTCTTTCAAATGATATTAACTATTTGTCAACCGCACATTATATTCCTGACTTTGAATCTTGCTAACAGCTTTCTGTTATAGCTGAGCTGAAGGGTTTTAGAAACTGAGTGGACCAGGAAATTTCTTGTTGCCGAGTCGTATCTGAGGTTCTTCCTATTTTCTAGAGTAGTGAACATTGTCAAGTTTTTTTTCTTTTGCACATGATGATGGTTTAAGAGGGATAAATGCCCTTAAAAGTGTCTATAATCGGAAATTAATGGACTGAGTGGAGGCAAAAGTCTGACACTCAGTCTCCACGTCATCCATTAATTGCTGATAGGAAATCTTGAAGGACATTATCTCCTCTAACCCTAACCCAATTTCAGTTAATGCTGAAAAAACAGCAACAATTTTTCCTTGTCCTCACTCAATATGCCTGCACAACGCACACAAACGTGCACGCACGCACACAGAGGTGCTTATTTGCTGTCAAAGGGGATTGTGGGTGGTGGATTTCTGTGGTTATTTTTTAAAGGTGAATGTAGTTTAGGGCTGAGAGATGAGTATGTGACAGATGTTATCTGTACCTGTTTTTTTCTCATAACAACATGTTAGAACCCTCTCTCACATGCTCTAATGCTCAGAGGCAGTGGTAGAGATGCTTTAACCACCTTGCAAATATTATAGTAACAATCTTAATTGCTTTTATTCACTATTTGATCATTTAGTCATACGCAGAGGACACTGCCAAGCATTTTCCTGCTTGCTGCAAGGACAT
>JAQQZW010000022.1:6426417-6436829 GCA_029814745.1 Zanclus cornutus | reverse complement strand
TAAAAAAACTTTCTCTACAAGCAAAAATCAGCCAAGTGTTGCTCTTCCATGCTGAGTCTTGTGTGCAGTTCAGTAGATAACAACTTCTCATTGTCAACTCGTTTTATCAAAACCTTAATGTCACAGCAGATGTGCAGAGAGGACGGGGAAAAGAGAGGAAGCAAGTAAACTGAAACTAATTAACATGTTTAAAAATGTTTAAAGCACAACACTGATGAGTTGTAGTCTGCTCAATGATTGTACTGTTGTCATTTTTCAGTTAAAAATATGAGGACAAACAGCTTCTCGGTGAAAATGAAGCTCTATGTTACAAGCTATATTCTGCAAGCATGACTGACTCCACTCGGTGGTTAGTGACTGTCACCTGGCAGGAATCAGGGTCATTCACCTCATCATATAAAAATAAATGCTAATCTACAGATAGAGAGAATGAAGACATGAAGCTGATTTTCCCATCTGACAGAAAATGTGTTGTAACTGAAGTGAGATTAAAATAAATTATGATAAATGCAATTATCTCAAATTGTGGTAATGATTATCAAAGACTGATTCATTCTAAATACTGTCAATAGCAGCTAAGCAGCTTTAATGTCTGTAGATGTCATTCAATGCACACTGATAATCATGATGAACACATCCAAATTAAAAAACCATGAACTTTAAAGAGATAAACACAGTAATTATGCAAAGCATCAGAAATTATAGAGCTGATACAAACTCAAATTAAAAGGTTGGGAAATGTGTGGAATTTAAAGGAAGAAAACATTGTCTAAAACTGTGACACCACACAGCTACACAGGTGGATGAAGAGGTGGTCACTCCCCGTTTTTTAGAAAATCCTACCCGAGGCGGTGTGTCCACACAGATTGGTTGATGCCCTCGGGCTCCTCTGTTGCATTTCAGCTGCTGGTTTTCACAAGGAAATGAGAGAAGAGATAACAGAGCGTCTGTCTGCTGTCTAACTCTGTCCATCCCTCCTTATTCCCCTGCTATTTTATACCACTGCTTAAAGAATATCTGGGATGTTAAACCCTCCAATCAACCAGTCCAGAGGACAACAAACCCTACAGACTCAGGAGACTTACTTTGTTCCCCTCTCTGAGGGCAGAGACAGCATCACATGAGGCTGCCCCCACCCCCCACCACAGCTGCTATGACCCTGCAGGAGTTTATCAACCAGAGTTTAGTCTAATCTGAATGTCAGGATGCAGCAGAGGACATGAACACACAGTGAAAGTCCAGCCAAGACTGACAGACTGCAGGGGGCTCAATTCACCTCCACTGAGAGAAAATGAACAAAAACAAAGCTGTAGTCAATGCTGTGACATTAAATACCACAGAGAGTAAAGAAACGGCAAAACAGAAAAATAAAGAAAAAAAAATACTGATAGTTGACAGTACATAATGTGTTAATACTACTGCATTTTCATATGATGTGATATCATTTTAAGGAGTCAACAAAGTTTTCACTGTTTGAAGTGAGTTTACATCTGAAAGGGACAGATTACTTGATCAGATCATGTCTGTGTTTGTCTTCAGTGATATTGACTTTAGTTCACTACCATCAATTAAACAAAACACAGCAGCACAACACAATGTTTTCATTGAAGCTTTTGAAAGGCACAAATAATGAACTCTAAGACACAACACACACGTGTGTGTCCGACACAATCATGAGCTCTAAAAGAAAATACACACAGGGAACCTGTACACAAATGTAGACTAACTCACAGACTGTCTGACATTTAATAACACGAGTGTAAAGTGACAGCAAGAACATCAATCACATGCCTCAGCACACACTTTCGCTTCCACACACAGATTGTAACAAAGCAGTTTATCCACCGCCTTCAGTCAGAGAGCCCATTGAGATCCAACTGTAAACAGACTGGATGAGTGAACACACAACCATTGCTCTCATCAGTCTGTATTTATGACCTTAATACTGTCAGACTTTATCCACACTACAGTGGGTGAATCTAAAAGCACTGTCTACATGTGAAATTAATGTGTCCCAGCACATGGATTTCTACATAATGTGACTGAAACACTGCTGATGTCCTGTCAGAGAAGAGGCAGGTAGAACTGAATCATCCTGAACGTTTCACAAACAGATACTGATTCACATCATGTCATTTACATTATTTAAAATAGATGAAGAATCTCAGAGTTTCTGGTTCAAAGGGACAATTTATGAAAAAATGACACGATCTAACTGACACATTGGTGGTTCTGTAACACGATAATCATTCATCTTTAACATTTACAATTCAACAGATCTTTCACTTTGCCCTTCCTTCCCTTTTCGATTCTATCCTATCCACAGTATGTGTGTATATGTATGTGTGTGTGTGTGTTTTAGCTAGTCCAGCTGTCTGTTTGATTCAACATGCAGGCTGGTGCTTGACAGGCGTCATTAAGCTGCTTGACAGCATCAATGTGAGATGATAGGACACCCTGCAGGAGATCCTATAACTAATGGGTATACACACACACACACACACACACACACACACACAATCACCATCACCATCACCATCACCATGTAATGACACACAGCAACATGTGACATGTGACAGTTTATGATACTCTGCTCCTCGCCATTGACAGGCAGCCTGATTGCATTCAAATAGTCCTTTTCGCTTAGGAGGGTTCCTAACTGAGTGAAATGACCCACAAGTATGTAAACTGCAGCCATGATAGGAGCTGTTTGAATTCTCTAAATGCAAAGGAAATGTGCTTAAATACATCCCATCTTTTATCCTTTGGCATAGGATACACTGGACCATCCTTCACAAACTTAAAGGAGATAATACCTTCCCACAATTCTTTCTGCACAGGCACATGAAGCAACCATTTTCATGTTCCAAAAGTAAATAAATAAATATAACAATCAACACATCAAATTATACATCCACAGCCTGTATCAGCCAAAACAACTTCAAAGCACAATAAAGTCAATATTTTATGGTTTTAGTGTGTTGTGTGGTGGTTCTTAAGCTATAACACGCATAGATTTATAATCAGCTCAATCAGCATATTAACCATAACACAGAAGTTTGTCTTTAAAGGCAGTAAGTCTTTTTTTCAACATGGTAGAAACTTCAGTAATGAGAAGTACAGCAGTAGATTTGTAGGCCTCACACGTTATGTCTACCTTGCATTTATTTAACTTTTTTTTTCATCCATTCTCACTAATTTGAGCATTTCACACTCCAGCACACAGCAAACTTTAACACCAACATATTGTATAAAGCAGCCACAGCTACTACAGAGCCAGCAACACTGAACTAATGCATGAAAACTGCAAGGAGATTAAGAAGGAGAGACAGCACCTGGAAGGAGGCTGGAAATGTAACCTGCAACCAGTTCTGTATAGTTTATAATAATGCAGCTCAGAGAGCATACAGATGTTTCATAGAGGAGATGAAGTCTAAACAGGGATCTATCTTTCTGTTTGTCACCGTTAACAGACGCCCCATCTCTTTTGTTCTTTCTCTCTCTCTCTCTTTCTCTCTCTCTCTCTCGTCTTATCTCTGCTGCAAGCCTTCATCACTCCTTTTTTAATCAATTGATGCTATTTATGGTGCCTTGTTTTAGGGGCCACTGCAGCACCCAAGTCCATGTCTTGTTTTGTTTTTTTAATTCTAACCTTGATAATGAAGCATTATCTTTTGCCACGTTTATATATCTTGCAACAATCAACACAGTTAGGATGGGCAACATAGATGATATGTTTGTTGTAGTCCATCTTCAGACAATTGTAGTTTCACCACAGCCCACCACAAAAAATATCATCCTCCCTCACAAAATGAAGTAGCCTAGTTTAAGTGCAGTAGGATTCCTAAGTATCACAGTTGTCTTTTCCTAAGTGCTTATGAATTCTCCCTCATGTTCTTACATGACCTCAGGATGTTTTCCATCAAGTTCAAGGAGATATTGAAAAAGAAATGGTTTCTTTGCTCCTCTCCATCAATCAAGAGTTCGGAATCTGCTGTTTCTGGTAGTTCTGTTGATATATAGGTTGATGGTCTATTCACAGAAACCGGTCTGATACCTTTGTGTGTTCCAGCTGAGGTCCTGTAACTCTAGACTGACTCTGGTCCTTGAGACCCAGACTGAGCTGTCTGTCAGGCTTGTACAGTCTGCAGTATCCTCCAAACAAAATCAAATATGTTTGCAGAGGCAAAAAGGCAGAATAAACAGACTTACAGTTATTATAATGCCACATATTTAAAAACAGCTCAACAGACAAAAATTAATGTTGGCTTGAGTCTCTGGTCTCTTTTATAAACATTTCATTTCATTCATTGGCAAAAAATGACAAAATCTTAGTTCTAAGTAATTAATTGAAATGTGAATCCAGCAGCTGACACAGTATCAGAGGTGTTATTAGTCAACAGAATTACCTGTTTGAATGAAGGATTAGTAGATGCTGGATGTGTGGATGTATTTAAGGGGTAAATGCTTGAACCAAGCAAAAAGCTTTAATCCTGTAATCCTATAACACACTCCCACCTCTGATGTTTGTTGACTCTTAACTACAGAAACATACATCCAGTAATTCATATTCTCAGTGTTACAGACAGCTAACCCTAACCCTCAAGCTAAAGCTAACACTTCAGCACTGTGCTGTTTGCTGACAAAGACACTCTGATGATGTCAATAAATAAAAGGTTTTCTGCTGTAGTCAATTTATCTTTAGTCAAAAGGGATTTATTATCCACCACTGGTGCTGCCTAAAATCTAGAGATTTTATTAAGTATCTCTTCACCATCACTAGATTGTACAATACTGAGAACTAGCGGCATATTGTCCCTGGTTCAGGCTAAACTGAACTCATTTGGCCATTCATGTCAACTTTAAGACATAAGTCTTCAAGACATGACACTAGTATGAGACCGCAGAGTTTTGTTTATAGTTAACATTGAAATTAAAACTGACAATGTTGTTAAAGAAACCTTGGATTTGTATTTATGACAGCGCTGTTTCACTGAACTATGGGGACACCAAATTGAACAAAATATGTTTTATCTTATTTTCACAACATTGCTCAAAGCCAGATTAAACCCTCTGTCAACTCTGACTGTTTGTCTGTGTGGTCACTTTGTGTTTATGTGGTGAGCCTCTGTGCTGGTGTGAAGCTGTAAAAAGCTGCTAAACAACATTAGATTCAAGATCCTCAGTCTGCTGTGACAAGAACCTGGTAATCAAATAATACGAAAAAAAAAATAAAATAAAACAAAAAAAACAGAGACTGTTCCTGTTGCACACAAATGGAAAGTTGCATGTAGCAGGTGCAAGCAGTAACTATTGTGAGTAAGTATTCCAAGTTACATCATCAGCACCTGGAGTTACATGCATTCTCTTGACAACTGGTACATGCACGTATGTGATTTGCCCATGGACTTGAAACTTGGGTCTATGGCTTCGGACCAAAACCAACCACGAAGCATCAAAAGGATCATGTGAGAGCTTCCTCCAATAAAAAAGGTTCCTGCTTTGCAGCTGTGTCAAACTATCTCCGGAAGAAGAGGTTCCATCAGGATATTAACACCACAGCACACTTTGCATAGCCAAAAAACAAATAAACAAACAAACAAAAAAAAAGCCTGAAAATAGCAAGTGAAATGTCTAAAACTCCTCTTGCAACACATAACGCTCATCTAGACTCAGAAATTCCATCAAACCACTAAATATGGTGACAATTCTATTGGAGCTTTGAATGACACCACATCAAATTACATTGAATTAGTGTATTTATTTTTTTCCTCCCTGAAGATATGAGTGTTTGGAACACGATGAGCATGCACACGGCCAGTGAAGATGTACATTATGCTGCTGGATTAGTTAGTTTGGAAAGATGCCTTAGTGCTTTCTTTGAGCTATGAAACTTGGGAAGAGACATGAATTGAAACTGACCGAAGCTTCTGTTGTGTGTGATGAAGAAAACCTTTAACAGACACTCAACTAAACTCAAGCCTACAGTGGCTGAGTGTTCAAAGTTTGAAGACATTATGGAGAGGAAAACCACTTTAGGACTCAGTATACATGAAAACCACCTAAAAGGTGAGACTTAATTCCTGTTCTGTTCTTTATTTAAACACAGTCAGCAACTTTAATAAACATACAAACACAAAACCTGCTGAACAGCCAAAGTCAAATCATTGACCAAATGAGACGGATGTTTGTTTCACATCACATATTGTTTCTTCCTTCTCCCTTCATCTAGTTTATCAAACACACACACACACACACACACTGTTTCTCATCCACTTCACACAGGTTTCACAGTAACAAAACTTTTCCCCAACATCAGAGCAGGACCAAAGAATCCAATAGGATCAACTAATCCAATCGACAAAGGCATTTCAGGTAGTCTTAGAACCAGAACTGAGATATAAGTTCACTTATTTGACAATTTACACAAGTTAACTGACCTGTCACAAGGACACTGAACTGGATACGCACACATAAACACACTTCATCAGAAAGGCCAGCATGCTGAAATAAGCGTAGGAGAGGAGCTGACAGTTGAGCAGCCTCCACATGTTGGTGCACTGCTCTACTGTGCTGAGAGGAGACTCTACTGAAGCTGTCATCTGGACCATCAGCCTCCGAGGCTGCTCTCTTCTCTGTGTCACAAACTGCTACTGTACAAGAAGACTGATGTCAGATCAGCTCAGCTGCTCTCACCCCTAACTTGACTCAGAGCAAACAGAGCTATACTGAAACAGTCTGCAGCAGAAAGTCTCAGGCTTCTCCATGACGAGATCTCTCTGTCATGTCAGCTGTTTTCAGGAATGGAAGTCACTTCACATACCTTCATAACTCGAGTCAGCAGCAGACGGACAGAAGCACAATTAACATCCACGGTAGCTGTCATTTCCCTCCCAACTCCGGTGTTTCCTACTGGAAAACTTCAGGACATGAAATGAAAAGAATGAAACGGTCCCTTGCCTTGAAATCCAAAGAGAAAAGCGACGCCGGGGATCCACACGGTGTGTATCCAGAAGTAAACCATCACGGTGTCCTTTAATCAGGTGCAAAAGTTCCGCGCTCTTCCCGACCAAGCTCCGTCTCCAGCGGTTAATTTCCTGGAGAGAAAGCGCTGCAAATGAAGCCGAGCAGAGGAAGAAATCCCACTCTGATAAACACAAGAGCTGAAGACTCTGAAAATGATCCATCTGCTGTTTTTACACGGTAGCGACCCCTACCGACACTTTTATCCTTAGACAGTGTGCTCTCTCTCTCTCTCTCTCTCTCTCTCTCTCTCTCTCTCTCTCTCTTTCTCTCTCTCTCTCTGATCAGGATGTTTCTAAAGCAGAGTTTCATGGTTCAGCACTGACAGCAGAACTATTCAGAACAAATCCAATAAATTTCATTCAGCAGCACAAACATTATATTTCACATGGAGGCTCTCACTCTCTCTGCCTCTCAGCAGGTTTACTGCTGACAGAAAGGCCAGTGAAGAAGAGAAGTGCAGGAAAACACTTGAACCAATCACAAGTAACTGCCTTCAAAATTATGGTAAAATAAACTGATGATAAAATGTGAAGATTACAGCTCCAATGGTATATTTGTACATTGAGAAAAGAAAGTTGAATTTTTATGTGAATAACATTAGCTAACAATAACATTATTTACCTATTGACCTGTATTAAAACACAAGATATATGAGTGGTGTTTTACACCAAATAAATCCTGACAGTAGATTTGTTATAGTTCTCACAGAGCCACAGAAGCAGTTGTTTAATTTTTATATTTAGTTTTCATATTTAACTCAGTGCAGTGAGAGCATCTACAGAAGACCTTCGAATAATCGGCTCAGATGACTGGTGTTACATGAAGAAGATAATGATTTATGAATCAGAGTTAAATCATATAACATGTGGGTGTGTTTTCACTTTACATGTTGGCAGCTCTGGTCAGTAAACAGCAGTTAGCGGCAGCAGTAATGATACGCTGTATGGAGGAGTTTAACTGTTTGACTGCTCCGTTCAGTAAGAGCTGCTCAGTTGGTACTCAGAGAGATAAACTAATGATTTAATTCTATCATTGATAAAAGTTTGTCTACCAGGTGTTTTTTGTATAGTCAGTGAATTAACCTGTTTCTGGCTCTTTGCCATCATAGAGAGAAAAAAAACAAACAAAAAAAAAACAAACTACAGCTTCTATTACAGTTGTATTTTTTAACATCTATGTTTCGATTTTGTTTCCTTTTATTTTCTATCTGTGTTTGGCTTCCACACATGAGACCTTATGGCACAGGTGACTGTGTTTGGGGGGTTTATTTACATTCCCCACCTGCTGCTGCTGCTCGTTCATAGTTCAGTCTCAGACGAGAAGAATACTGTTGTCATTATAACTTGCCAGCAGCAACAGAAACAAAGCAAAGGTTATATTGAATCCCATCAAAACAATCTGATGAAAAATAGAGTTTGCTGTCACAGTCAGAGAAGTGAGACTTTGATTCTCTGAGAGAAGTCAGGTCTTGTTTTATGTTGGAGTCATCGGTCAGGTGAAGGAAATCTAAATGATTTCTGCATACATACTGTATGCTGTCATACATTATTCATACCCACATGATTTTTGTGTGTGTGTGTGTGTCTTTGTGTGTTTGTGTCTAAGGGGGTTATCTTTACATTTTGAAGTTTCTTCATATTCTCGTAACAGAGACATAATGCCAGTCTTCAGTCTGAGCCACATCAGTTGACACACTATAATCACAGACCAGCTCACAGCCCACTGTGTGAAATATATTCACAGTATGAACATATCAGAGACTGAAAAGTAGGCAGGAAGAAATTCTGTTTAAATGACGGCTCCATGCAACAAACTGAATGAATATGCAAAGCTTCCAGCAGACGACGATGTTTGTAATGAGTCATTCTCTGTGGGCAGATGGCAGGAAACAACTTCACATTAGCTAGCATCATTAATTTATTTGCAAAATACTGAAGTCTTACCAATGTTGGAAGAAGCCATTAACATCACATGAAGCAAGAAACAAGGAAAATATAGCAGTTTATTTCAGTGTATAATGTCAGACAGTTCCCAGAGTTTACAGTTCTTGAATCAGAAACAGAAGCACAGTAGGTGAAAACACGTCCTCCTTGTTACATTCCCTCATTAATGAGAAAAAACCTGATTCATTTTACAGAGCACAGTTCACTCGTGTTTTACTGAACACGGAGTTCAAAGCTCCTGACCTCTAAGGGTCCTGCTTCATAATTCATTTCCAGGACACAGTGTTTCTGTGCTCCAGCAAACCTTTGGATGTCAGTGTGAAAGTCTCCAGGGAATGTTGGTGAATGTGGGGCTGCACTGACTGTGAGGAGATATGACATCACTCTGAGGAGGGAATATGGAAACAAACAGGAGTGATATGAGATGAGGCAATTTGCTCATTGTCCAGGAGACACTCTTAGATCATGGGACATGCTGGAGATATAAAGCAGGCTTTACTTTTCTATAGATCAACCGTTCACCACAGACAAAGATAACCTACACACAGATAAAAAAGAAAGAAAACAACCGATGAGTAAGGCTGAAAATGATGGAGGTAAAGAACAAACACAATACAGATTCATAAACCACAAAATGTGAGAAATAAAGTTTTAGTGATCTATGTAAATTCACATTCAGACATCTGTGACTCTGCATCAGTCTCCCACTAGACTCTCTCAGCTTTGATTCTTCTTCCTGGAAAAATGTGATGAACAGTCCATAAACAAAACTTTTCCTCCACTCTGCTCTATGCATCTCATTTAACCACCTCTCACCTGGAGGGGCTGCCACTGGCTTCTGGTCAAAAAGCTTCTAGCAATCTAAAAAAAAAAAAAAAGAAAAAAAAAATCTAGCTTGTGTGATGATTTTTTCATGGTCACTATGTTGTAAAATAATGAGGCAGTAGGCCACTGTTCATTCGGGAACTGGAGGACAGCAAGCAAGATTATCAGGAGGTGTCCAGTTTCTCTTTCACACCAAAATCAAATGAGAGTGCAGTGGGTTGATCCATCCTCTCAGTCAGCACCATGGACAGAGACAGAGCACAGAGCCTGGTTCACTGAGGAGATGGAGCTCTGCAGAGAAGACCGCTGTTCTCACTGCTGTAATGAACAACTGTCAATATTATATAATAACATTTTTATTTTGCTGTGATTTAATTTCTTCAGTTTTACTTCATATTGATAAAGTCATTGTTGCACAGTGTATTAGCGGTTATTTGTGTTTCCATATGTTTCAGTTCTACTTTATATATATGCTTGCTTTAAAACAAAATGAGTTCATGTTTTTATATATATATATATATGTATGTATGTATGTATGTATGTATGTATGTATGTATGTATGTATTTATTTATTTATTTATTTATTTATTTATTTTTTCACTCTATAATGTCCAGGTC
>JAQQZW010000022.1:6402919-6426317 GCA_029814745.1 Zanclus cornutus | reverse complement strand
AAATGCTGACATTCAATTACAAAAGTCGACAGGAGACAGAGAGGAGAGCTCTGGTCTTCCTGCCAATGTACATACAAGTGGGGGCAAAATAAAATGAACACCCAGTAATATATTAAACTACAAGCTAAGGCCACAGAAATTACCCAATTGTTAAAATATCTAATAATTTTTACATACTATGTTGCAGGGCAATGAAAACTGATGCTTAAAAAAAAAAAAAAAGACAGAATGCAACTCAGTTTTTTTTTCTGATGAAAATCAATTGTCTTCGCTTGTTGAATCAAATAACTCTGCCTCAAACTGTTTTCTCCCTGTCCTCTTCTCACTGTTGGCTTCTCCACACCAACCTCCCCTGCTTTCATTATCTTCAGTGGGTCTTGTCTCCTGCTTTTTCCAATCTTGCATCTTGTGTTAACAAAGTCCTTTGTATCCAGTGACCATGAGCATGTACAAACATCCTGCTGAAGATGAAACATATCAACACATAATGCATCATATACCAACTTCTAACAGTTCAAACCTGAGACACCATCAGCCCAAAGGCTGCAGCTGAGCATTCAGCTGCCACACCAAGTATTCATCAGCTGCTGTTTCCTGACTCCTCTACATGCTCATGATGATGATTTTAAAGTTAAACTAAGTTAAACTGCTCTTTTTTGGAGAAACTCTTCTCTTGAGTCTGTGTGTGCTCAAGGTTTGAGATAATTGATGTCACTGGAGTCTGAGCATTATGTTTTGACACAGTGTGTCAGCAGGCCAATTTAGAGCTCATTAATGTCAGATTAAAGTGTGGCTGTTCAGTGATCTTATTAAAAGTGTTGGGTAAATAAATTACATCTGCTTCACAGTCTCTTTACAGCAGGGATCATTTACTGTGGGCAACCACTGAACTAAATTAAAGGACGCTTGAGATAAACTCTAAAATATTGAATGCTTTTTGTTCAGTAGCAACTCTACACCAGAGCACGTAGTTTACTGCTGGTTGCTTTGGGTTCCTCTTATGGGCGGGGAAACAATTTAATTCTTAGATGCATTGTGATGAAGAGATGGAAGATTCTTTATTGATTCTCAAATGTCAAAAATCAATTTTCTAAATGTTAGTAAATAAATGTTAACAAAATGAACAAGGCGGAAGTCAGCTATGCAGTGCAGGACCCTGACAGTCTGCTGCACACACACTAGTTATCTGAACGTAAACAGATCACCATTTTCATCTTCACAAAAGGCAGCAGTTAGAAGAATGTTTTGATTTAGTGTCTATATGTTTACATTACGAGATGAACATCACATGAAGTATATTGTATGTATCGTAGCGGAGCAGCATTTAGCAGTAACAAAGAAGACCGGCTGACCAACACACAACTGCAGCGTGAATCAACTTAACCCAACTCTGAGGTGAAGAAAATAATTCTTATCTCAGTCTGTTTCACCTCAAAGGCCCTTTGCCTGCTCTTGGTTAGTGATGGCTTTCCCCAGAGCTAACCTGAGGGAAAACTGTCAATAGCTATTTTATTTCCAGAGAAAAGGACATTAAACAGTGATGTTGCCGTGCTGCTTTTGGGTGAAACTGCATTTATAGTAATAAAGGTGAACAGAGCTGAGTTGGTGGAGATTCACTGAACCTTGTCAGCAATTTATGAACAGCGAAGCATAAATACACTGAGAGCTCTCAGTTTCTCTTCTACTTAATGAAAGTCGACTATGGCAGGGCTGTCAAGGAACACTGCACAAAGGCAGGACCTGGTTACTGAGAGGACAGAGGACGGCAGGATGTCCAGAATGGTCTGAATCTGATCTAGAGACTAAAATAAACATTGCAAATAAACACATTTATTGTATGTTAAAAGATGAAGCGGCTTCTGGATAAAAAAGTGATGGAAGTGGAAGTTTGAATTGAGTCTAAATGAAGCACTGACATCAGTAAAGCTTATCAATTGAATAAGCTGTTAATAAATAATTATGTCTTTAAATGAAGTATTACCTGCTGCTGGTTAATTATTATAATGTGTTATAGGCTGTGGATTCACATTTAGATAACATTTTCATTCATGAATTCAGTGATCTTTTTTTAACTGATATTTGAGCCTCAAGCTCTGTCACACAGAGTTCGGCTAATTTAAAAGGTCAAACAGACTAAAGGACGACCTGCTACATGCAGAGCAGCAGCACACAGGACATTTTCTGGTATGAATATAAGAACTACAATCTCCACAACAAAGGTAACAATCACCATTTCTTCTACCTGAATAGCTTTTCAAGATCAACAGGTGTTTGGACTCACACACAGAGAGAAAGAAAGAAAGAGATTCATGAAAAGTTCAGGTCAGAAATATAAAAAATCTCATTTTAAACTTTACAATCTGGATAATAAAACATTTATTCACCTTCAGCAGTGAACTTTATCAAATCATGCAAAACAAAACTGCTTTGATTTGAATAATTTGCAGCAGAGCACATTGTCTGGATGATGAGCTGAACTCAAGTAGATGATTTGTCTTTGATGAGAGCATACTGCTTTCATGTAACTCTCAAAGAAAACAAAGAAGTGTATTTCCTACTTTTGAGGTCATCACTGGCTGACAGGGTTTAGAGGTAAGACCTCCTCTGAAAATCAGTGCCAAGTTTTTACTGTTTCAACAATCTATCAAACCATTTTCTAACCTGGTATCTGGATCTTTGTCCTCCTCCAGCTCCTCCCAGGGAGTCCTTCAGGTTCTCTCAGGTAAGATGGGATGTGAAGTCTCTTGTATTGACCTCAGGTTCTCCTAACAGTCATGTTGTGCATTGAATACATCCAAAGCAACACATTCAAGTGGAACCGTTCAATATGTGAGCTGCTATTAACTTTTCCACTGATGCCTTAATGGAGCAGTATTGAAACAAATTCCTCTGTGTCGCAGCTGGATCCCTCCTTGCTCAATGCAGCACTCATCTGTTATTCAATACACATCCTAGAAGTGAATTTGTGATAACAGAGTCACACCACAGCAGGTAATTGGATGACCGGCCTTTGAAGCCTGTTGATTCGATGACTGATTATCGACTGATTACTCCCAATCTCCTGGTGTCATCCGACACAATTAAAAACCTCCCTAATGACATAAATGAGTGTGTGTGAGTGAGTGTGTGATGACACATCATGATGGTGAATCTCTAAGTCTGATGTTTGCTTCTTGCTGTGACTCTGATTAGCATTAAGTCAACATGATTTGTATTTACAGAAGAATGAAGCAGTGTAGTTTGTGGTGCAGTCGTCTACAGTGCAGCAAAACGCCCTCACAAACTGCAGCTTTTAGTGAATTCCCACCTCACTACACTGTCACAGATTAATTTAAGCTTCAGAAAGATGGTGTTTATCACAAAAGAAAGCAATACAGATACTCTTTCTGTTGTGTCTGTACAGTGTTCATGGGTTATGTCCTTACAGAGAAATCAGACATCAGCCTTTTATTTTCAGGGGAAAAAAGGAAATGAAAGATCAACTAACAACTGTCGGCCACTAGAATACCTTCAGATACACAGACCACATCATGACATAATGTTGCCTTTAAAGCCTGGATTCAAGAAAAAAAATGTGTCATATGAATAAAATGAACAAGAAAGTCACCTTAATTTTAGCTGATCCCAAGAGTTGAAAAACAAAACAAAACAAAACAAAACAACCTACACTGTGTATGTCCACTAACTTCAGTTGTTTAACTGCAGGTTCACACAGGACACAACTGGGACTGAGTGTCACAGCAGAATGGTGAAGTTTGCGACTGGTTTCAAAGGTCACATGTCATCTCATAAAGTGTGTTGTGACAGAGTCAGACCCTGGCAACAGGCCATCAACGCCCACGAGAAACTAAATACAGTCCAGTTGACCATTTAGGAATATCTGCAGATCTGCATGAAACACTGATGGAAAGGAAACTGAGTCTCTGTTTGTGGATTAACATCTCTGCTCAGATATGGATGTAACATTTAACCTCTGAACCTTAGTAACGAGGCAGGGAAAGGGTGTTGCCGCTGCCGAGTAGCCCCAAAAGTCCCCTGCCTTTTGTCCTCCAGCTTCTTATACCCTCCTGATTGGCAAATTGTCTACAGGTTTGGGATACCTGTATGAAGAAGGCAGGAGGAGCAGAGAGAGCGTGCAAGAGTCAGAGCGACAGCAGAAAAGAGAGAAAAAAAACTCAAAACAAAAAAAAGGTGGCACCAGCAAGTACGGCCACATGAAACACCGACTAACACTACAAATCAAACACAATGTTTGAAATACTCACACTGCTGACAGAACACATACTTTAAATAACTGTGCAGGTATATAATAAGCTGAGACATGTCAGGGTGCATTTTGAGCACATAAATAATTATACTAATTAAAGTGAAAGTGTTGGTGATGCTTAATTTTTTTAGAACAGCTGAAGACTACAATGTGTGTTCTGTTTCACTCCAACACAGCAGTCAAAACTTCTCATTAGTGCTTTGGGACTTTGAGATTCATGAATGGAGGCATGATGAGTGTGAGGATCCAAAGAAAACACTCAGTCTTCCTCTTGCTGTCTCTCTGTCTCTGTGTCTCTCACTGTGAACTCAAAAAGCAAACAAATCACTCATTAAAATAACACAGATTAATTTGTAATACCAGACAACAAGCTTCAGTCAGCTTGAGCAACAGCAGAGCAACTTAAAAGAGCCTCATCTTGGTACTTGGACTGCAAAGAACTTACAGACACTTAAACTCAACTGTCATAAGTCACACATACGGTATGTACATAGAACGATAGTTATTTCCTCCTGTCTGCTCTCAGCTGACCTGAGCTGACCTCACTGTTCTCATGAAGTCACTGCTCAGCATTTATTATTTTGCTGTCCTGGAGAAATCAGTCCAAGGTAAGCAGATATAAAAAAAGCAGACAAGCCTAAAAATAATGGGAGCCAGCAAACATGAACTTTTAGAAGAAAAAAGAAGAAATACAAGAGAGCAGAAAGAGATAGGAGAAGGTGCAGACTGTGAACTAATGAGAGGAAAGCTGAAAAAAATTGAACAACCCACTGAGAAAACACACAGGGTGAGAAGTAGTGATAGGAATCATAACTGTTGAGTTCTGTTTAGTTCTCTGCTTACCAGTGGGACAGCTGTGCTCCACCAGATAATAATCATGCTTCCTTCACAAAACAATGGTATAAACTTGTGCTGTATAAAATCTATACAGTGAAAAAAGATATACAAAAAGAAACCACAAGCATTCAATTGAAATCCCTTCAGTTTTTCTGCCTGATTCATCTTTAAGCTGTCAAGTCAACAATAAGATGAAACACTGTTACTGTGAAACCAACATGTTTCAGTGAATTAAAAAGAAAAGTTCTCTATCCGTAATTTGCATTTTAAAAAGTTCGAGAGTGAGAATAGAAACACTTGAACTCCTCAAACTGACTAACTGGAAACTTCTGACTGCAGCATCAACTCTGAAGACCTGATGGTGTTTTCCCACTGCAGCTGATTTTATCATAGAGTCCAACTGAGTCTCTTCTGTCACCACTCCATTACCAAACATTCACAATTTATTTTAGAGCTGATGTACTTACAGTCTGGAGCGCATCATTACTTCCTACTAACATTTAATTACAGAAGTACACAGAGGAGAAGACATGGAAACAAATACTATTTCTCTCTGGCACTGACTTTCTCTTTTCTCTCCCTGTTTCTAATCAGCATGTCTTGTTTTTTCTCTCCTCTGCTGCTCTAGTGTCGCATTGGCTGATGCCAGCATTAATATAAGTATATAAATTGGCATATACTGTATAGCTGTATACCAAACCACACAGTGAGTTGAGTCGAGAAAGAGACTGAACAGTATTAATCAATACTGAAAAAAGACATATTATTTACAAATGATCCAACTGTCCATCTGTACACAATTTGTGGCAGGAGACAAGGGGGCACAGGAGTTCATCTTGAGAACTGATATGTAAGTCCAGACAGGTGACAGGTGATCGATGACACATGTGTAAGAGAAGGCAAATACAGTTTAAACATGGGAAGAGTGAGGATGAGCTGTTCTTTCCAAACATGTCAATATTAAAGTAGAAAAGTGTCAAACTGAGGATCCAGTCTGTCTCAGACAGAATGATGAAACATCCTTGAGGTAGAGAACAAAAATCTCTCTTGGATTCAAGAGATACAGGCAGATAGGTGTGTGTGGGTGTGTGCGTGTGCATGTGTGCATGTGTGTGCATTACACTTATAATCAGCTTTTTAAAAAGCAGCTTATTTCAGGATGTGGAAAATTTCTGACAGTGAAAAAAACTATCCATATTATCTGCATAATTTTTCTCAGTGTAAGCAGCTGTAAACTAACATCCTCTTGTTAATGTCATTCTGATTCTCTAATAGTAACACTCAACTTGACATTGACCAATCAGCTTTAACTTAACTCTCCTCCAGTGTGGCTGCCAACTTAAGCAGCAGCTCATTAGCTGAGAAGCCGTATGTAAAAAGACACACAGTGCAGTGTGTATGCTGAGGCAGAAAAGAATGTTTACTTATAAAACTGTAGTTAGATTTAATATAGCAAGACTTGTGTTGCTGATATATTTTCCATCTGTATTCATGATGATTTGTTTGTCTTTTAGTTTCCCTCTGTGGGGCTTCAACACATGAGACCTGATGGTGCAGGTAGACTGTGTGGGAAAGTTCATTTACATTCCCCTCTTGTTTCACTCTGCTCACTTGTATTTTAGGCTCAGAGGAAAAGGTAGTGTGTTCATTATAATGTGGCAGCAGCATCTCAAAGGTTCAGTGGAATCATCAAATTAATATGATGAAAAGTGATGTCAGTGAGAACTGTGCTGACACACACATTATTCATGATGCGTATTTACAGCATGTGAGTCTATGTCATCCAATGTAACACAATGTAACACTAACACAGAATTTATAGACTTTACATCTCCCTCACATGTTGTACACACCTGATGTATTCAGATACAGATGGAGCAGCACACAGAAAGCTCATAAAGTCTGTTTTGAATTGTGGCTCATTGCGACAGATTACATAAGTATGCACACAAATGTTCCACAGACAACTGTTTGCTAAGAGTTACTTTTGGATGGCAGACTTACTGAAAGAAAAAAAAAAAAAAAAGCTCAACGTTGTTTTTGTTTTGTTTTGTTTAATTTTGTTTTACCAAAATCAAGATGGTTGGCATGAGACTCATGTAAATCTACCATCAAATCTACCATCTACTTTCACCTGTAACTGTTAACAAGTATAAATCAAACCTCTCAGTGTAGATGAATAACACATCATTCAATAGGTTGAAAATTTACAGTGGCCTTCCACAGTCTGGCGCCCCGCTAGGAGCTCCCTCCCTCCCCTCAGGTGGAGCTCCCTCACATCGCTGTCACACCATCGTTGCATCTTACTCAATACAAGGAACAAATTTGCCATCACATGTTGTTCAAGACTACAAAAAATAATAAATAATGTTCAGATTCAACGTGTGTCACAGCATTTCACCATAAAAGGGGCAAACATTAGCGTGTCCAATAAGGTGTCATGTCTGCATGATTACCTGTCAGAGCTGGAACAGATAAACATCTACGACTAGTGAACGGTCACTTGACACATGAATAAATGCCAGTTGTATCTATTTCCACTGAGGAAAAAGGCAGTTATTAGTGTGTTAGTGGGTTTTTTGTCCAGTGTGAAAGGCGTATTTCTGTCTGTCAAACAGGCCTTTATGTTTTCTGCCCCTACAGCCTGGAAACACCTGCAGATAGACCTGCAGTTAGAAAGGCTGACGCCATTTAGTGCTTTAAAAATGTTGTGAAAGGTTTTGTGGCAGAGGTTTAATAATAATAATAACAATAATAATAATAACAATAATAACAATAATAACAATAACAAAAATAATAATAACAATAATAATAATAATAATAATAATAAACATTGTTTTGACATTATTATTATTGTCTTGGGGCTTAAACAAGGTTTGAGACTTGAAAGCTCTCTGATTGGAATTCGTTTTGAGCAAAATTCTTATTTCTCATAAATATTTTAAAGGTTGTTGTTGTTGTTGTTGTTAATGTACCCTCATGTTCAATCAGGATAATTCAGTACAATGGTGAAGTTTTTCAGTCTAAATCTATTGAGCTGAACGACAGATAGAGGGAGCCATGCTGATCATTCAGCTTTGCATGAGTCTGTCTACAGGAAACAGGCATCTTTGTATGTGGATCAGCACCATGGACAGAGACGATGCAGAACCAGAGCACAGACATGTTTTACTGTGAAAACACAACTCTGCTGAAAGAGTCCCAAAAAACACACCTGATATTTTGGCTTATATAAGTGCAGCAGTGCAAAGTACAAAAGGGCTGAATGAAGGTGAATATAAATCAGAGGATGTGGTGATAAATACATATTCTCCCAACCATCATCACAGCTCTGTAACATGGCTCTGTATGTATGAAGAATCAATCTGACACTATTTCCATTTTAATTTGCACAACAAAGTATTTAAAGAATAAAACATAGATGTCACTTTTGCTATCAAGAAAGTAAGAAAGGAGGTCTTGATGAACAGAATCAATGAGCTCCTGTAATCTGAAATCTTCCATATAAACAACAAAATACCAAGTTATAACTGACCAGTCTGTGTGTGTGCAGAGGTGTGTTTAACTTAGGGCAGCATTCACATCTCCACATATTCTAAAGACTTACAAAACCAGTTTACCAAAAGTACAAAGTCCAGGAAAAGTAATATCACACACGCTTAACAAGACGCCTTCTTCAGACTTTCTGTTTTAAATAAATAAGATACAAAACAATGAGAGTCTGAAACCGTCTAGAAATCAGTAAACTGACCAGATGATAAACAGGCTTGACTGAACAATCTGTTGCTCTTCTCTTTCCTACACTCATCCACATTCATTTTGTTTAAATGCAACTGGTGGACCTTGAAGTCGTTTCCTCTAAATGAAGCTAAAATGCAGCAACAGAGGAGACGAGATAGTAGGTGTCACACTGAACTTCACTTTAATTTTCTCCCCAAATGGATTTCATTAGAAAAAGCTGTTATTTCCCTGAGAGGGAGTTTTTCCTTCCACAACAACAGAGA
Organism: Zanclus cornutus; assembly: GCA_029814745.1. Lineage (NCBI taxonomy): Eukaryota > Metazoa > Chordata > Actinopteri > Acanthuriformes > Zanclidae > Zanclus > Zanclus cornutus. Next base: position 6,417,209 of record JAQQZW010000022.1, on the reverse strand, counting down.
GAAACACTGTCGATGGAAAATGTGTTTTATGAGTCTGTAGAGTTTTGTTTCTCATACAAGAAGCCTTAACTGAGTGAACATTGTCAAATTCCAGTGTCAAGAAATTCATAGAGGAGAGGAGGAAGAGAAATATTCAATTTATCTAAAAAAACATTTCTATCAGCTGTTTGGCTGCGTCTGAACAACAATGTAGATTGGAAGTGTTTTACATCTTACTGCATTTCAAAAGATAAACAAACAAGATACACACAGAGAGCTGAAGAATAATTCAATTCAGATTGGATTCATCAGATTGGACGTTTCTGTTGACGTTAATGCAAAATGTCTTCAAGTATTATTTTCTTTAAACAGCTCAGCTCGTTTCATGATTACAGAACAGTCAGATGAACATTATATAGCAGCTATGCATACAAACTAGTGCTGTTTGAAAAAGAGTCAAAGAGACTCCTGAAGGAGAAATATGTGTCAGTCAGTGTTCATATATCCGATAAGATCAAACATCAAAAGGTTCTCACATCTTCTGTTTGACGACTCCAGACACTGACAATACAAAGAACACTGTGAATATCAGATACAATTATTTCATTATTCAATCAGAGCAGAATGCACCAGCATATTTTTTTTTCAGTGATACTGTCAGTTTGGAAGGAAATTTCAATTCCAAATTACTGAGATCTGGAAAAACTTAAAACAACAACAACAGAGTTCAGCGAGGCAGCAGTTGAAGCAGTCAGTCATTAAAGCAGCATTACAGTCAAACCAGTCCTGTTATAGACCTGTTTCTTTGGTTATTATTACCAGCGGCTTTGTAGTCACTGTTTAATGTGAAGATAATACAAAGAACAATCATCAGTAGTTTTCACATTTCAGACTGAAAAATCTGTCAAAGACCTGAATAAACTACAATCTTATTAACAAGATCTGTTTGCCTTCCTCCTCTTTTCACGTCTTTCCCAAAGCAGGATGATGTGTTGGTGATATTCTAAAGAGCTGATGGTCATAAAAAATACAAAAAATCATAAGAGAGAGATGATGAACATGAAGAGAGATTAATATGAACTATTTTTTTTTTCCTTTGAGGAGAAGGAGTGGTCAAATGATCCTGAGAACAGATTCATCTCGACATCACAGCATCTGACAAACAAAAAGAAGAGCAGAGCCTTTGTCAACCCGTGACCTGAAATGTTGTTTTGAAAGTGAAAAAATAACAAAGTAGAGTCACAGCTGTGCAAATAACTGTTTTTTTGTTTGTTTGTTTTTTGTTTGTTTTTTTTTTTGGTTCTTCTTATTTTTTGATTGACTGATTAAACCTGAAGACTTTAAGGACACTTTGAAAAATGGTCATTACAAGTTCTCTGAGCCTGAAGTGACTTCTTCATGTAGTTTGTTTTGCCCGATCGGAAGTTTAAAACCCAAAGTTATTTAGTTATCTTGTAAAAAAATATGTAAAACAAAGAAAAGTAATAAAGGTCTGGAAATTGACAGACTGGAGCTGGAGAACACAAACAGGTCAAACTGACCACAGTCAACTGTAAGGAAACTCAAACGTACTACAAAGAGTCAGTGATTTAAAAGTGACTGAACTTCATCTGAAAAATACAGAAAGTTTTCAGTCACCGTTTCCACAACATTTATGGCCTCTGCTAACAATAACAGTGGAAAGGTTTGGACAGAAGTTCAGATCATACTCTGAGGTTAATGTCACCATCCATCACAGCTGTGATACAGACTGTACTGTGACTGTCTGTAAAGGCTTTAGGGCAGCTGTTGGTGGACTCACACGTGAACAAACCAGATACAAATTGGATTTGTGTGTGTTATTTTACACAGAGAGAGTCAGAGATCATTAATGAAGAACAGAATATACAGGGACCTGTCTGTGCTGAATTCTAACATGAGGCATGTATGTATATCACTAATAATATCACTATAATTTCCATGTGCATATGTAAGTACATGTTAACACAGTAAAGGTTTGAGTCTTCACCTTTTACTCTGTTCTTGCAGTGTTTATGGGCACATTTTGCATGAGTCAGATTCATTAAACCTGTCTTCTTATAAATTATGTCTCACATGTTAAACCTGCTGTGAATTATACAAATGTTTGTGTTGTTAAGCAGATATGAAATAAAATGGACCAAACCAGGCAGGTTGTAATCTTATGTCACTTTTTTTAAAACAACAGACTGATTATAAAAGTATGAAAACGTGATCCTATTAGTATGTGGACAGAATGTGTGTAAATTAACGGCTGTATGTAAAAGCGATGAACAGAGATGAACAATTGTCTTTGCTTTTAACAAACTCTCTCTCTTTCATCATCAACATTCCTACTGGACTCTCAAGGACAATGCATTTTTTTTTTTTAAATATATAGGCATGACAGAAAACTTGTTACTCTTCAGTCAGAGAGCATCAAATGCACACTGAGTTTGTATCTTGTGTGATTTTGTTTCTCTGTCTGATTTTCTTTTAAATTCACAAGATGAGACCAGATTGAGGAGAGAGAAGTCAGAGCTCCACCAGCAGAGTGAGACCTTCACAGCCTTCATCCAGTCTAATGTGTGACTGACACCATGCTGCATACTAACACAGCACTCAGAGAATACTGACTGCATGGAGACATAAAGACATGAAGAGTCTCTGCTGTATCACATCCTAAAACTCACAGATGGCAGAGCACTGCTGATGCATCAAACAACACAGTGTGTACTGTAGACTGATGGGAGCAGAGGAGGTCTAAAGCAGTGTTATTCTGCTATTATATGTTCTCCTTTAAAGATGAGTTTCTATGGCTTTGGGGTCCAAACAAGGTTCTATTGTCTCTACTGGATTTTCCAGCTAATCTGTCTGACATGAATTCTCTGATAAGCCGCAATAGCCAATTAATATTGATTTTTTTTTTTTCAGCAGTTCTTCCTTGAGATCTTCTGACCTTGTGTATGTGAATATTTCATGGTGAATAATAAATAGTAAAAAGACTTTGAGTGTCTTATCTCTATGATACAATGTGGATTAAGAGGAAACTGCAGATCACACAAGGACTGAACTACATTGAAGCTCATTCAGAGGAGTCCAGTCTGTTTATTTATTTCACATCCTGAAGAGACAGAAGTCCAACTGATCTACATGTTCTCACCAAACCTCTCTGACAGCAGCACAGTCACTTCTTATATAAACTCCTACAACAAGTCCCACTGATCATCAGCTCATTCATGAGATTGTATTGAAGTATTAATGGAAATTGTAATTTTACTGTTAAATAATCATTAACAAAACTCTAATGTATACAGTATTTTAGCAGGTCTCTGTCACTTTCACGGATTGCATCATAACCTCTAAGAGACCAGAAAGTGTTGGACAGAATATTCAGAATATTGATATTCAGGAGTGTGTGTGTGTGTGGAAAAAAAGAAATGTGAAAAAGTCTGCAGTCCTCCAAAGTGAAGAAGGAAATGGACGATGGCAAAGCAGAAGAAGAAGAAGAACGAGTGATAAGATGCTGATGTGGTGATTGCTAAGAGTCTCCACTCCACTTAAAAACCATAAGCTGAATCATAATTACCTTCTTCTCTCTGCTCTTCATTTAAATTTTCTCTACAACTACCACAATGTCCCACTTCCTACTTCTGCACACAGACAGTGACTGATGATGGATTTGCTTTGCATGGATTGATAGTGACAAAAGTTCACAAGCAATAGAAGAAGAGATGTTCAAACTGAGCATGAGCAGAAGCAGACACATGGCTGATCAGACAGACAAAATATTGTGCCGATACAACAAAGAACATTTCATTCTTCCCAACACAAACATCATCTTAATGCCTGACATGTTGGATAAATGAGCCAAACTGAAGCAAACGGCTGTATGAAGATAAAAACTCAACTACTCTAAGTTTGTATTCCAACAGCATTTACATGAACCCTAGTAGATAAATGTTGAATTGATTGTTAATATTGATGTGTGTGATCCATATTTTGTGTCCAAGTTACATGAAGGTAAAGAAGAAAGAATCGGACCACAGCATGAGAGAATCCAGTTCATGTTTCCTACTGACAGAAATTGAGGTTTGCAGCAATCACCAGTGAAATACAAAGTGTTTGTAGTCATCAATGCTAGAATGTATCTGAAGTGTCAGGCTGTCTGTGTCATGGACACAAGCAGAGGGGGAATTCAGCTGCCTCTGCTAATCAGCACTGAGCTCGATCCAACTAAACACATCATATTATCACTAACAGAAGTCTGGAAGTCAGAATGTGATATTAAATCATTTAACACTTTGTTTGAATAATGAGTAAAAGGCCAACTTATTACTGTGATAAGCAGGAAATTATCCCAACAGGTGTTTGAAAGAAACCCTCAAATTACCAGCAAATATTAAATGTAATCAGCAGACTTTGGTCTGTTGTCAGAATGTAAAATATCTGATGCAGTCTGGATGTCTTGTCTTCTCTGGTTGAACTGAAGTGGAATTATTCATTTAAAGCAGCTCTAAATACATAATATGATCACAAGCAACAGTGTTTAGGGTCCAAGCAGACTGGGAGCATTTGGACACTTGTTTCTTTTTTAATGGACAAGAAGCAATTGAAAACACACTACATGCATGGATTGCCACATTGTTGGCATGTTGACCACCTGAGGATTCAAACCCTGGACCTTTGTATCCCCAAAGGAGACTGACTGACTGAACCACGGGGACACATGGTCAGCACACACCTTCTTACAAGATCCAGGAATGACATCATGTGCAATACTGATTTTTTTTTTCTTAAACAATGAAAGCTTCCAACACTTAAAATGTCAGTGATAACATTTTGTTAAAAAGTGACACATCATTCTGCTGACCAATGCATTTCTTTGACTAAATGTTTCACAATTTAGAAAATACTGTGCATACAGTACTAATTACTGTAAGATACTGAATGTTGCTGCAGACTCACCATTTTAAATATCTAAACAACATCCGAACTGTGGTATGTAGAATTCAAAAAATGTCTGCTTTTTCTTGGAGGCATTTCAATGAAGACTTATGGAGATATCAATGTAAAGTTATTTTACATATTTCAAAAAAGTACCAAGTGGAGGACTTCTGAATTGACTATTGGACAGGAGGCAACCTTCTGTCACTCATTAGTGGATGTGCTAAAAAAAAAAAAAGCAGCATAGCATTGATTTGAGTGAAAGTTATGTGCACATTCAACGGTCATGTTCAATTGATTGAATAAAGTTTGGTCATGATTTTAAAAAAGGGGGAATTGATTCTGAGCGTAAACTCATGTTTTTATCAACATTATACTTAAAAAAATTCCAAAAATCATTTAGTTTTACAGTAGGTTGTAGAGTCAGTTTTTAAGTTTTGAAAGGTGAAAATCCCCCCGTTTTGCAAATGTGATGTCACTGCCTCAACCTGTGTGAGATTCAATGTCTGCCCAAAAAAAATCCTAATTTTGACATCACAAACTGCAGAACCAATCGCCCCCCTTAGTCTGGATCATCTACAGACTTGATCTTAATTTATTAGATATTATATTGTACATTAATCTGTTTCAATTATAAAAGCCAATTAGTTTAAAGCAACAAAGGTAGTCATATAAAATATCCTCACTGAAGGTCTACATTGCTACATTGAATGATTTTGAAAAAAAAAAAAAAAGAGTTACAAGATTTATGTATTTGGACAAATCTTCAGAACATTGTGATGACCCCGCTGGACTGTTTAAGGAATTCAAGAGTTTTACTTCTTGTGAAGAAAATAAGAGCACAAGCGACCAAATGCAAACAATTTACTTGTAGCTAAATTTGCTCATTCTTTTGTTTCCTCATTGCCTTTCCTCATAATTCCTTTTTTCTGTCTTTATCTTTCTTTTCCTCTCCAGTCTCTCCACCTCTCCCTCTCTGAGTACCTCCTCAAAATTCTTAAACCACAATTTCCACAACAGTGTTTATTCGGGCTGATTTAGTCTCCAGATGTCAAGCTTTTGCTCAAATCCATTTAGACACCTTCCTCATCTTTTATGGATGTCTTCTTCCTCTTCTTTTCTTCCTCCCAGCTTATTGTCTGACTGATAAGAAAAATAGATTCAGCTCCTTTCAGAAAGTTAGAGAGAGAACAGAGTTTCTGTGACTAACACTGCTGAATTTGATTAGTATTTGGAAAAGGAAACATGGCTCTTGTGCCTGGCTCTTGACTGAAAGATGATAAAGGAGGAATTTTTTGGGGAGTGACCATGACAGTGAGTCCAGAGCCACAGTATTGTATTTTTCTGTCCGATTGTTTGTGGCAAAAGCTAATGTCTCAATAAAATGATAATGAAAATTTGGGTAAATCCAAATATGAGATCTGAACATGCCAGATTGTACAAAGCTAATGCTAATTTACACATGTAGTCCCTTGGCAGATTGGGGGGGTTGAAGATGATGCTCCAGCGGTCCACTGGGATTTTTCCTGGTGCTCCAGATGGCCAGTCTAACTATGTTGGTGTGAACAAAGCACATCAAGCACCAACAAACAAAACTGAGAACGAGAACAGGTGAGCGACCCATAGTCCCCCTTGGTAGTGCAGTTCATTAAGAATCGCCTAAAGAACCGGATATGAAGAGGGAAGGAAAGAGACCAGATTTTGTGAAAAGAACCAATGTGCAAGAAAAAGTGACCGTACACCAAAGAGTTATTTGTTCACTGATTGGATGGTTACTACTCACTTCAATTAAATCCTCTGATCATGCACAGCTTACAGTGATACATACAATATAACACTTTGTAATCAAATTCATCCATCTCATTTAAACTGTCTTTCACCTCAGCTGTATTGTTCTCTCACTGCCTTCAGCTTTCAGCTTTAGTTAGTAGAAAAAACAGAGCCATACAGAACTGTCTGTGTCAGTTATTCTGAAGGAGACCTACAGCACAACAGCCTGAGTCACTCAGAGGAAATGAAGTGAGTGAAGAGAGTTTTCTGAAGATGCTTTAGGTCAAGAGTTATTGATAAGGTCAAAGGTCACTCTGGAGGGCAACGACTCTATCATATGGGAGACTCGAACAATCAAAACCTGCTGAGGAAAGATGCTCATGAAAAGAGATCATTTCTTTGACTAAGAGGAAAGAGAGGCAGAGCAACAGTGGGATTACAGCAGTGAGATATGAAATGTGTTGTAAATAAAGCAAAATAAGTGTGAATGATTTGATTGATTTCAGATGGATTATCCAAGAGGTTCATCCTGAAGGTACCTTTAATTCAAACCACAATAAATTGGTCAAAATCTGTTAATCTAAACACTTTTGTTCCACCATTCTTGGACCAATAGACTGTAACAGAGTCTACCTAAACAAGCTGAGATCAGTTACAGTAAAACTGTGGTACAGGTACTGTGTAATCAGAACATTCAGTACTTTGTACTCATACAAGAAACATCCAAGCAGCCCAGAATGAACATATTTATTCCTGTTATCATTCCCAGATTCAGATCCTTCCCCTCCAGACAGAAAATAATCCTCTGTAACACTCCGACAAACTGAGCCTGATGAGCTTAAGCTTTGAATTTCATGTCTCAACAACACAGAAAATAACATAAACCACCTTTTAATCAAACTCACATCCAATTAAAACTTCAGCAGTGAGACATGAGTACTGACATGATTAACCATAGTAAGGGCCTTAACTTGGAGAAGATAATAAATATTTAACTCTGCTGTAATTGTCTTTTTAGTTCAAAAGGTTTAATCACTGTGTTTTTGTCTTTGTGTCATTACAAGCAGATTATGACAGCAGGGAAGAAACAAACTGGCTACAAATGTCTTTATGTCACAAGAAATTCCAGCATTCAGCTGCAGCCAGAAGGACTCTTCACACTGTCAGAGAGACAAACTGACTGTAAATGTTCAGTGTTCACTGAGAGAAACAGGATGTGGAAAATCATTTCCATGAACAATCTGCCCTGTCACACTAACCTGCTCCAACACACAGTCCAATCCAGCACAGTGTTTCTCCAGCACATATGTTAACATGTTCCAGCTGATAGGTGACAACAAGGTAAAGACAACTGTTGATAAAGCTTCAAATCAGATAGTGTTTGATTTGTGTAGTTTAGAAATGATGAATAATCGCAGACTGATTGTTAACTTACTGACCAACAGAGTTGATGAGTCAATGATCGTGAAGGATCTGTAACCTTATGTTATTACTTATTACTTCTTACTCTTACTTGTACATAGTTTTAAAATAAATACATAGCATTTAACTAACACAAAGTAAACCCAATACAAGGAGTGGGTTTATTTTAACTGCCACTGCAGTTTTTAAATATTAATTCACAGTAATTTGATCGATTGTCAAAAGATTTTTTTTTCCCTCTTCTAACCAATGATTTCCCACACGGCACACTGACAGTCTACAGTACATACACACCACAAACTTTGTTCTTTTCTGAATGGACATGTCAGCCTGCAGTGGTGGTCCTGCTGCTGTCTCCCTCCACAGATTTAAGCTGAACTCTCCCTCTCCTCTCTCTCAGGGCTGTGCACTAAAAAGAAACACATCTAACTTATTCAACCACCTGAAAAAACACCACAAACTGCAGTATGAAGAATGTATGAAAGGGAAGAAGAATAACACCTTCTTGGCCTAAGGTGACCTCACTAAATCCCTGTCCTCGTCAAGCTTCAACCCAGACATCCATAACACTGATGCTGCACAGTGTGTCACCATGAGTGAAAGCAGTGCTTTTCAAATTTAGGTTTAAAGTTTTGGTACAATCTTATTTAGATTTTGCTTCTTGGAGATGCACTGTGAATCAGGTCTCCAGGAAACAGTCTTCTTGTGATGCAAAGATTTGTTCATTAGCAGGAATGTAGCACAATGTGGAAGTGAGACCAGTGCTACCTTTATTAAAATGTGAAAGTGCAATAACTCTTTTGACCCTTAAATCAATGAATAAATGTGATAATTTATTAATATTGATCAGAATAAAATGAATTTTAATTTTGATTGTAATCATGCAGAACTACTCACAAGCTTAAAGCTACAGAGCAGCTGCCACAGTGATTTATTGCTTCGTATCTGCATCACACCCTGCAGCAGGAGTCACACGGCATTTGTTACATCTAATGACGCTTCAAACCAAAGAAATAAATGTGATGTAGCTCAATGCTGATACTGATAACTTTTCTCAAAAGCTTCAAGGGTTGACATTTAAGAGTAAAAGGTTGAGGATCAGACTTTAAGACTTTCAAAGATAAAAGTGTGTGTGTTTTAAAACAAAGTGATAATGATGACAATGAATGGATATCAGATGAGATTTCATCTCCAGAGAGAAAATATCACAGACTGAATGAGGCTTATTTGAATCCCACAAGACTGAGAGCAGAACGTCCTTTCATACTGGATATATTTTGGGGGCTGTGGAACATCTACAGGTGTTCACTGGATGGATAGAATCTAATGAAAGATAAGGCTTTAATTACTGGTTTAACTGTGTACATAAAACATTTTTAATTATGTCTTCAGACTTCTAGATATCCTGATTTGATTAAAGCTTTATCAAGTTTTGTTTATTTTGGTACATCACAGTTTGTCTCACTGCATTTTTGTGGCAGCGACAAGTGATTTGTGAAATTTTTAAATGTCCTGCATTAACTAACATGCTTTATTTTTTTCTGATATATTCTTGTTGTTTTGACATCAGCACTTTTTCCTGACATGACCATATTTGCATACAACTCCACTGTGTTGCACTTGTCCTTCCAACCTTGGTCTGAGCTCAGTGTGCAGGACAGCAGGATGGGAACAATTTGTTTCTCTACGTGTGACCCTGAAGTATCCATAATTCATTCTCATTCAGGATAAATAAGCAGAGAGCAGCTTTGAGGAAGCACTCATCAGAGAAACTCCAGCAACAACACACCACAATGATGCATCTGTCTGATAATGAAATGTATTATCTGGAAAATATGACTCATACTGTAGCTTTCATTTCAGCGTTAGAGCAGCAGAGAGAAGACAACTTGATTTTTGTTCAAAACTTCTAGAGCTCTGCTTGATTATTGTAGTGTATTAAAGAACAGTGGGGGACGAATGCTTCAGTGGTGAGAGGATGTGTCGTACCCCAAAGTGCCCCTGAACAGGTGCATTAACCAGAGGATCTCTCAGCTCTCTATGGAGGTATGAGCTCAGATCATCGATGGTGTCATGTACTTTAGGAAATGATGGAGGATGAGAATTCTTTCTCTGGGAAAATCAATTGTGAATTTGACCCTCTGAAGTGCTGATAAATCTCTGTCAGGTGGAGTTACTCAGGCCTTTTACTGTTTGTCCTCAGGATGCTGACTTATGTCATTTCTTTCTCGTTGTGTCTTTCTCTCGTTGTCTTCTCAAAGTATAATCTCGACCACTTTGACCTGAAAAATATCAGTAGAGATTTGCAGCATTTCATTTTAATAGTTCCTGCCAGACATGCATATCCATGGAGGCTGACACAATGAAAGTTACAGTGTACTTTATGAGACTAGAACATTTTTGAACCTTTTTGTTTTTTTTTTTTAATTAATGTTGTTTCCTGTGCTCAATGTGAAATTTATCAAAGTAATGTGAGACCTTAAAATCATTATGGATGTGTGTAATTTGATTCAAATCAGTATTCATGGAGGCACATTGACATTTGTAGATTATTGCCAGTGTTTAGTGGAGGTGGTGATACCTGGAGGAGGAGACTCTTCAAATCTCTCTGACACACTTCATTTGGCCTCTAATTAACACTTAATCCAAAGGCTAAAAGGACCTCAAACCAAATGAAGCATTCAGTGTGGCTCATTTAAAGTTCTCTCTGGGACAGCGAAGGTGCTTGACATTAAAGCCATTACATGTTAAATAGTAACCTCAGATTGCATATAAGATGGATTTGGACAATAAATTGTTGTTAACATGTTTACTCTTGTGTGTCTACACAAGTTAAATTTGGACAGTGTAAGTAAAGCGCTACAAAGTAATGTGATTACTGTGATCCCATTACATTTATCTGCAGTGTAGTAATGTACCACTTAACTGTTCCTAAATTCAGTAATCACATTACAGTTACTCATCAAAAAAATATGCCATTACGAGTTCTTCGTTTATCTGCATAATGGCAGAATGACACTGCTGACACTAACGGACCCCCCCTTCCGGCAGCAGCAGTGAGACTGACTTTTGACCATTAAATTCAACACAGTGAAGCTGTCTAGTTTGCCCGTGTCGAGGCTCTTCAGCCTGGGCAGTGTTGTGCTGACTCTGAGGAGAAACAAGTTGTCTGGCAAACAACTTGAGAGACTTCTCTATGAATGCAACCTCTGCTTTAGTGATAAAAAAAATCTTCTAAGCGTGCACTTGCTCTCTTGCTCTTATTCTCCAAACATTTTTTCTGTGAAGTGCTCTTCGGGGCTTTTTTTTTTTTTTTCTTACCCACTTAAATTTTAATAGTAACTTTGCTTTGCTGTCGACTTTGTTCTTTATTAAAGAGCTGAAAACAAAAGTCTTGTGTAAGTCCTCATTAGGACTGGGATTTGTGCTGATTCGTGAGGTTTGATGTTTTATTATTTACTCGTGATCACGTAACAATACACGCCAGGCGATATTGTGGAGTAACACAAAGGTAATCTAAAGAGTAGTGTTATAAATTACTTTCCACAGGGAGAAATTAACTAAAGTAATACATCACTGTTCCAAAAAGTAATGAGTAATGTGTAATACATTACTGTTTGTGAGAAATGACCCAGGCACTGAATTTGGAATACAATATGCAGGACAGTCTGAAATTATCACATAACATAATATTCACCAAAGTAATCAAACTTCATTATCTACATAATATGAGAGCTCTGTGCTTCCTCTCAGCTTTACAAAATGTTGTTTCCTACTTAAGTCTCTCTGCAGCCAGAGTCTGTGTGACTTGGCAAAAGACAGAAATCTGCAGAGTGATATTTTATCTTCCTTTTCTTTGTTTCTCGTCCGTCTCATATTTCTCTCTTTTTTCACCTTTCCCTCTTTGAATCTGTTGTTCTCTATCTCCCTCTCTCCCCTCAGTGATACATAGATGTAACAGGGCTTCAGTGCTGTCAGTCCTGCTGCAGTTCCATCTCATTTGTCACTTCCATTATGCTGCATTCAGATTGTATTTTATAATTGAACCTTGGTTAAAGGGAATGAAACATGAGACTTGGTGGTGATAATTAGTTTGCGGAGGAGGAGCAAAGAGTGAGATAAATGCTCAAGACAGAGAGAAAAGAAAATGAAGAAAATACAAAAGTCTTACATGTTTTCTTGTTTTTTTTTTGGGATCAAATGTTGATCAAATGAGCAAATAGTTGATCAGATAACAGATAATAATCAGTATTGTATCAAGAGCTGACGGTGTGTATTGACCACACAAGTTGAGAGTGGAGGAAAGAGAAAAAGAAAAGAGGAGAAAGAAGTGAAAGTCATTAAAAAAGACATCGACATAAACCTCATCATCATCATCGTCGTCGTCGTCGTCGTCGTTTGTGGCATTTTAATTTAAAAGTAAACACACCTGCTGCAGCTGCTGCTGTGCCACATTTAAGGGTTAGTATTTATCTTTGTTTAGCCCAAACAGGTGAGCATGTGCAGAGCAGCAACTGGATGAAAAAAATGTAAAAACTGTTTAGAGCCAAGATGTCTTCCATCATTGAAAAACACATAGATGGTCTGAGCTGACTCTCATTATGAAGACTGAATGCACATTAAGTGTTAGTGTTTATGAACATCCCCCCACCCCCTGTTTCAGATGAATTATCTCTCAAAACAAAACATGCTTGAGTTCAAGGATCCTGTTATTCTCTTGCAGTGATGGTGTTTCACTCACCATGGATAACACTATAATCACTCTATAAGACCAAATCACTAACTTTCATCTGGAGCTGGAGCAAAAACTTGTTCTGAGATTCCTGACACATGGTTTGACACCCCTGATCTATCAGAAGAACATTGATGAAGGTACAGCCATAATTCATAACTAAACCTGCAGGATAAAGAAACCGTTCAGACTATTTCCAAGAACGCTAATCACACAGACTGAGGTTTATGAAGATAATAAGTAACAATTAAATTAAATTACAACAATTATTAAATGGTGTCTTGCTCCAGAGCATCAGTCAGCATTCACAGATCCATGCAAGACCACAAAGCAGCAAAGATCCCACATCAGTCTGAAACAACTCAAATATGACAGAGACGCAAAATCCCCTCATCCAGCTGGTCCTGAGACTGATGACTGTCATCACTCAGCCTCAGGACCAGTCTGCAAAAAAACAGATACATACAACAATGTCAGCAACTGTGACTCATAAACACAAGTACAAATCCCCACTGTTGTGGTAGTCATACTGAGAGACTTCTGATGTTTCGCAGTCATTTCCATTCCACTGCCAGCATTTGCATTTGTTTGATTTCCAGCAGCAGTGTGCAATGCCTCTATGTGCAACAATACACAAATAAATTAAGATCCATCCTTTCTCGCAGAGATTATTTATCTCCCTACTCAAGCCGTCTGAACTTTGAAGACACAGCTTCAAGTTATTCATTGCTATTCCCATACGGGTCGCCCACTGCTTTACAGTAAAGACTAGTCTCCTGTACGCCTATGCATGTTTTTGTAAAATATCAGTCTTATGCAACAGCCAATAAAGAACTTGTTTGGCTTACTTTGGTGTGCAGATGCAGAATGAATCATTGTAATGTAATGCATGCCTATAGCTATAACCCCACTGCTAATCCTTCTGCAGAAAATCAATTTTTCACATTGGCTTGGGCTGCCCTTAGGAAGACAAATCACAAAACTAGTCAAACCAGCGATCAGAATCAAACAGACTGAAATAAGACGAAGCAGAGTGTAATGCCTCGTGTACAAGTTGCTGCCAGAATGAGAACATGGATTTCATTCTCATCTGCCTCTTAAAAAGACAAACATGATATAATTAGGATGATTAGACTTAAGGCCAACAGTGTGAACATAGCTGCAGATAATAAAAGGATTAGGGGTGATTCACTTAGAGAAGCTAATGGCATTTTAAAATAGAAAACAGGAATTCATTAGCAAATGTGAGTGACAGCTGAGTATCTCTGAGTTTAACAGCAGAGAAAAGAAACCAGCGGTGGATAAATTCACTTAATAACAGGTCTGCTTGTCCTGGAGAAAAGACCGGAAAAGTCACTTAAAGTGTCACACAGTGAGGTGAAGGAAAAAAAAAAAGAAAAAGGGAGCACCTTTAGGAAAAGAGAGAGTGGATCTGCAGTGAGC
>JAQQZW010000022.1:6146837-6157740 GCA_029814745.1 Zanclus cornutus | reverse complement strand
TTTATGGTTTAATTAAATTCAAATTTTATTTGATTTTCAAGCTATGCCTCCTCCCCTTTGTCTACTTCTTATGAAAAATTAGGTCTAACATCATTCCTCCATTACATATCAAAAAAAACGAAAAATTGTTCTGAGCTCTATCCATTGCAATAAATCCCAATTTTAAAGCAACTCAAAATGTTTGTACAGCTAAAATTCCAATCTGCTTTCCACCTGACCTCGACACGTGTGGGAGGATAAGTCTGAGTGTACTTGCTGCAAGAAAAACTCCAGTAAGAGCTTGTAAATTGGTCCATGAAACACTTGGTTTGTGTGTGACGTCTCCAGTGCATGTGAACTTCAATTGAAAGATTGATTTTATATAATGAAAGACAAAGGGCTGGGAGGGGGGAGTGAAACAGTTGAAGAGTGGATGAACGGATATATCAATAACACATTTTTTCACATTCCTCCTCAGGCCTTAAGTCCAGTGATGGTGCAGAATGTGAAGCAGTGTGTACGCGCTTTTGTGTGTCTGTGCATAGCTATAAATGTGCCTTGTGTCTCAGTGTGTAGGTGTGCATTGATCACTGCAGGGTGATGTTTTGTTAAATAGAGGCGAGGATGGCGAAAGGTGTGTCAGGGAGGCTGAGTCCCTCACTGCTGGTAAAGCCTCTTTTACTTGGCCTTTTACTGCTTTTTTGCTGTTGCAAAGTCATGATCTCCTCCTCCTCTTCCTCCTTCTCCCTGCCTCCTTTCATTTTTTAATCAGTTATCATCATCCTCTTATTTCAAGTTTTCTTTCAACTTATTCTCTCACTCTTTGAATCTAACTCCCAACTTTTCTGTCACATTTCCTCTGCCTTTTTTCCCATAAATGCCATGAATTCTATGCTCTTCCCTCTTATCTTGCTCTTTTTCAGGTAATTATCTCACATGTGGCCCCTAGTTTTTCTCTTCCATTTACTCTCCTTTTTTATTTCAGTCTCACCCCTCTTTTTACTTTTGCTTTACTCATCCTTGTTGCAATTGTCCACCTCCCTCCTGCTCCTTGACACAGTTTCACCCTCTTCCTCTCAATCCCATTTTTTTTTTTTTTTTTTACTTCTCTACTGCCCTCGCCCTCCTCATTCCCAGCATCTCCTGGGGAAAGCTAGCTGATAAGCCAGTTCGAACGGACATGCCTTCATGCTCCTCTCCTTACTTTTCATTTCTCCATCTCACTTCACTCAGTCTCTCAGGTCTTGCAGACCCCTGTGGGCTCGATCTATGAATCCCCAGTGTCTCTCTGTACCTCTTTCTTCATATTCCACCTCGTTCCTCCAGTGTGGGAAGAGAGATAACGCTGCATGTGTCAGTGAACTTCTTCATCTCCTAACTTTCTTCTTCCACACTCAACCCCCATCATCTTCACTCCCAGGGGAAACACACGAAAACACACACATACTCACAAATATAAGCCTTTCACAATCTCTGTGTAGAGAACCAGCAGCAGTAACAGAACCAGCAACAGGAACCAGGACGAGTCTTGCACAGGTTGTTCCCTGCTTGCTGTCACACATTTTAACAACCTAGTATAGTAAACTGTGTATGTATGAGAGTGTGAGTCTGTCTCTGTGCGTGTGTCCAATTTAAAACATATCTCCTTCTTTACTCCAGCATTTACAATGTGTTTCCTCTGCTCCCTATTTTCTCCAACCTTGGCATGGGAAGGTCAGGGAGGGGTGGATCTGGAGGGTCTCTGTGACACATACTGAGAAGGGATAAGGAGGAAGAGGGGTGAAGAGGGATGGCATGTGGGAGAACCAATCAACAGGTCCAGTCATGACCTTTGAGATGCAGCCTCTTGTTATGCTCATCCAGGCTTGACACTGAAATGTTACTGTTCTCTCTCATCCTCTGCCTGCATCATCACCTTTCGCTTCCTTTATCTCAGCCTGATTCATTGTAATAACTCCACAATACAAAGACAGCTTCGAGAAGTAAAGGAGTGGTCTATTTTTCTGTTGACTAACTTTAATGTTATCTTTCATTTTGTAATCATATTACCAAAAACATCATGTTTTGTTACAGAACCTCAAAATCTGACTTCCTTGTTTTTGAATTATCTTTTATCTGAATTTTTTTTGATCACGTCAGGTGAACAAGAGGAATAATATGTAGTTAGGTTAAACATGATAACAATTTATTATGTGGAGTTACAGCATGTATAATTAAAGGATGATTTACAAAAGTCTTCGGTCAAAATTTGTTGAGGAGTTATGCTGAGGTGCTGTATGTCAATAAAACACAGTTAACATCGGTGTGGAACATCAGTCTGACTATTTTGTATATCTCACTGCTATATTATGATGCTGTGAATGCAAGCGTCTCAGTTGCCTAATCCTCACCACGTGTTAGTTAGACATTAGAGAGAGGCAGTGAAAAAAGTTGAACCTGACAGTAAAAAAAGGCTTTCATTGTTCGCAGTCAGGAGTTTTGAAGAGTTCGGTATCAATATTCATTTCTTGCGATAGAGGTGGATTCAAACCATATTGCCCAGGTTTTACCCAATCCCCCCAATATATTTTTTTTTTGGCCACTCCCTTAGTGCCAGGTTTTCCTTGGAAAGAGCTGGTCCGTCTTGTTGGACCACATCAAAAGGCAAAAGTGTTTGTACCTGTCCTGAACAGTCAAACTGGAAGGCAGGGCAAAAAGCTGGCTGTCATTGATAATAAAGTTGCCTTAATCATTTGTGCACATTGGTGCACAGTTTCATACAGTCTGTCCTGACGTGTTATACTCATGAACAACATGAAAAGTGACTGAAATTATTGTGTAATGCATAAAAAAGAGAGCTTGAGGTGAAGGTTCAAACCTTGCTTACTTTTTCAATTTTCCTCAGCTGGCCTATCACAGCATGAAGTCGGTGTGAATGTCATATTGATGGTTTCAAAAAGTTACAGGAATGCTTGGCAACAGCTCTTCTTGCTGCTGTTATATTCAGTCTAGTTAGTAAATGTAATTTTCCATCCCTATGTTATGGTAAACCCTTCATGTAATTGCAAGGTGCATGGGGAAGAAAGAGTGAGATCAGATCAGACATATATGACTTTTTTTTTTTTTACATGCATATCTGCATCTTAATTGGTGCTGCCGCATGTCCTCAAAAGCTCTTCCTGTGCCCACTGTTCTAGCATCAGTGTGGAAATTAAACTGAGCAAATGGGACATGGCTTTCGACAAAATATCTTCAAGTGGGCGTTTGGCCTTTAGGGTAACACATACAGCAATTGCTCTCTTCACACCTCCTATTCACTTTTTTCAAGCCTGAGTGCACTGCTGTATATAGCAAGGTTCATTTCTATTTTTGAATGATATTATATTTCCAGCAATTCAGCAAACATGCAATTGCATGTTGCATGCTGCATGCATTTGATGATTTACCCACAAATTCATTGCATAAGACAGTCCCTTGTGAATTTGTAATAATTGGTGCCTCTGGCCTTTTCAACATCCTTTCTTGTAATTTTTTCTACCTTTTCTCTGTCCAAGCTAGGGGCAGTTCACATGTGGAAAAGATGTGTGACGGTACAGCAGCAGCTGTTTCAGAATGGCTGCTACTCTAATAATGTTCTCATCCTTTTTTCTCTCCAATAATGTCCAGCAGAGGTTGTCCAACAAATTGACTGGGACGGTATGTTTTTATGTGTATGTGCGTTTTTTTGCTAGTGTTGGCTGCTTATCACTCTGCATCATCATTCTATTGTAATGAAATGTGCAGTTTGAGCACTTGTTATTCCTCTCAGATTGTTGAACACAATGCCACAATCAATCAATGACTGAGTCAAACACATACAGTAGATGGAAAACAAACACCAATTGTCAGGTGGCTCCCACCCAAGAGGGACATTCTTTGATAGAAATCAAACAAGGTGTTCAAAGGCAGAAACAGAGATATAGGTCACACTATATGAAATAGATACTGGGGCTGAATGGTGTGTGATTTAGATGGCATGTGGTTTGGAAGGCAAACTAGAGAAATCCTACAAAAATTGAAATTGAAATTATTTGTTAAAAAAAAAAAAAATCACATCTTATTTAAAATGTATCATATTTGTGATATTACCTTTTGCTGAAAGTGCATTCCTGAAATCCCAGCACTGTGTGACAGCTTAATACCATGGCCCCCAAATCTCAAACTACAGCCAGTTCTCTCTCACATTGTCTCATTCTGGACTCATTTCTGCCCAGACCTTGATTCACTTTGCTCAGAAAAAGGTGGCGTCTCTGTGAGGCAACCATCTAAGACTGCCTGCAGATGAAAAAGTCTTTTCAATCCCCGGGCCAAAATTGAAATGCTATGATACCAAGATGAAGGTTAGCTAGATGGTTCACAAGAAGACATACCCAGTTAAAGCAGATCTTTTAAAGTGACTTTAAATGGAATTACATTTGTTCCCTCCTGGGACTAACCTTGCTTGTACATGTTATAGCCAATGCTGAAAGAAATCAAGAACCTCTGTCATGTCATTTTGAAAATCTGTAAGGTACGGTGGGAGAAACATTTTGAAAGTTGAGAAGATACTGTTTTCCGGGTTTTGTTCTGTCCTAAATAAAAGGTGGATTCTACTATTTTAATATTGGTAACTTATGAGCGCATCATACTTTACACAGCTGGCCTCAAAATCAATCTGGCCGTAGATCAAAATACAGGTACATGTCTCGGAAGATTTAACTGATTTGCCTTTCTTCCAGAGGCATTTAACAACAACCTCTGAATAAACAGCTGTGGAAAAGTGGTATTGTTGTCAAAATCCAAAATATAATATTTTGTCTTATTGTAAATCTAATTAGTCATGTCCTAACTGCTCTCATTAAACACATCAAAAGTTTGTCGGCAGTTAAAAAGTGCTGCCTTTAAAGCTCAAAGCTAACCCTGCCTGCATATATCACAGCAGGGCACCTTTGGTTGTAGGGAAAGTCCTACATGTCTTCAACCTCTCAATATAAATGCACAGTTAATTAAATGCCAGCTATGTGGCACAACTTCTCTCTGGCCTTCTCATTAACCTTCCTCATTCAATATGTCAGAGGAAGTAACCTTTTCACCACTCACTCATGTTCTTGAGACCCTATTTTTTGAAGCGGATAAGGTGGGGCACATTCCCATCACAATTGTTTTTCTTTTGTTGGTTTATAGTCTGTGTGTGTAATTTTACCATGCCTTGATTTTAAAGTAGTTCATTATTTGCATGGAGTCCTGTGGCAAGAATTGCCTTATTAAAATACATTGGCCTGTTAACTTCCGTTAGGGCATGTCAGCTTATTGAAATACTCATGTGCAAGCATTGAAGTCATGCATTAGAAGAATGCATTCTTAACGCAATTTGGCTGATCTTTTATTAAGACATGTTACCTTTAATTACGGTCACCCTTTATTCTTACCTGCGCTGGCTGAATTCTCGCCAATGCTATTATGAATTAATATCTCAAAGGCAACTGCAGGCACTTTATGATCAAATCAACATTCAATTTTGCTTGTGAACTCATAGTCATTTTCTTATTATACTCATAACTCAGGGGAACGAAACAGATTATGTGTTGTCATGCAGAATCTCATCTTGCCATTTTATGTGGTTATTATTGAAAAAGATTGTTATTATTGGAAAAATGCCTTGGGTGTTTGCTCACCACTAACTCCTCATAATGCAGCCTTTGTGTATATGTGAATTGAGTCCCTGCACTTGTATTTATATGTACAAGCAGTATAGATGTCTGTAAGCGTGGGTGGACATCTTGTTTTGCACTGGGTGGTGGTCATAATGGTGGGGGAGATGGCACGTGACCTTGCCCAAGGACACTCCTGCTCGGGCTTTTAAGTCTTCCATCTTCCAATCAATACTCTCCAATTTTACCTCCATAGCGCCAAGGCAGGGCCCGCTCCACAACTCAACACCTGTCCCTGGAACGGCGGAGATCTGTCACAGACCTTTCCTTGCTGAAACATGAAATCACCAGCAGCAGCAGAGAAGCAATGCTGCCATTAATAACGTCGTCTATCCCTCCATAAGGTCCCACAGGGAGCTGCGATGAGAAGTGGGGGAAGTTGAAAGGTTACATCCGTCGAGAGAACAGACTAGACAGGGATTTGGGCTTCAACTTTAACAGGAAATGGAACCATCTCCATCTGGCGGGTTGTTCATCATAGGCAGCATGAGCATGTCAGTTATAGTTCAGGCAGTGGGAATTGCTTCAACCCTCTCACCAACGTAATTTCTGTAGTAATAAAAACGGCTTTAATGCAAAAGGTGATAAATAGAGTTCCCTTGAGCAAAGGAATATAATCCGAACCTGCTTTTATATTACAAATAAGAGTCGATCACATGTTCTCCTGTACATGAAATGCTTTATTATTATTATTACAATTATTATCATTATCCATTATTATTATTATCTTACCTTTAATTTTAGTGAAATTTTTATCTCATTCAAATGAATAAACAGACTGTTCAAAACAAGAAAAAACTTTTTTTTTAAACTTTTCAAGCTTTTTTAACGCTTACCTACTCAGTCATACTTTCTCTCTCATCACTCAAGACCCGTACTAGTGCTGCGTGCAAACTGTCAATCATTCCACCACCTCAGCATCCTCCTGCATGCTCTGATGGGGGGGTTAACAGTTATGTCATCACTCCTCAATCTCTACATCTATAATAAATTTGTGAGGAGTGATGAGGTCAGAGCTTAGACGCCAAACTCAAACTACGTTCTGCTGGTGAACATAAACACTTCAAACCATTACAAATGGGAGCTATCTGACTGAAATACTTTTTACACAATTGCAGTTTCATGAAATTTTAAGCGAGTCACAGATTTTTACATTGGTGTGTGTGGCGTGGAATGTTCAGAGCTAGAGTGAGGGCATCATTGTTAGATTGGAGAGGAGCTTTTAACTTTTCTTTAAAGTCTCTGAAACTTGCTTGTACTTTCACAAATTTCACTCTAGGTACAACGTAGAAAAATTTGTGCTGGTTCTATGGAGTTAAACACACTTAAATATCTGGCACTGTGAGCCTCCAAGTGGCAAGAACTCCAAGCAACTGCAGCATAGACGCCAATACAAACTAACTCTTCTCTGCTCCAGTTCTCACATTTCTAATGCTACACACACAAATCTCGTTCAGTCCCTTGAGCAGTGTTCCCTCTCTCTTACAGTATCTTAGCCTAGGCAATTGGAGTTGGGGCCTTTGGGTTTAAGAGGTGCATCTTAGCTAAAATCTCTATGAAATGAACCTTTTGAACCATAAGTCATAAAGCAGTTACCGTAACAATAGCAACCTTTGACTGTGACTGGGAGCACATAGTTGTTTAAGATGTGCTAATCAGTGCAGTTTGGCACACACACACACTTGCAGGACTTAATCCACACATACACAGGTGTTTTATTGGATAATCAGAAGCCTGAAATAAGCTATTTCCAGTAGGCTACCTGCAGCTTGTCTGCAACGTTGGCGGCATGTAATGTACTGTGGAAGTGTTGGATTGTGTAGTAACCTTCTTAGTGCATTCTGACGCCTCTATTCTCCAATATAGTGGAAGAGAAGCTGTCCTTTTATGTGAAAACATGTACTGCTAGCGAGGTTAGCTACAGCACCAGGTTGTCTCATGTAAACAAAGGAGATAATGGCGTACATGCCGACATCACAGGCCAAAAACTGTCCACATGTCAACACTGCAAACAGCGTTTATGAATATCTTCACCCTGGCCGGAGTTTTCCAAAGTTTTTATTTTCAGTCATATGAAACTGTGTTTGTGTGTGAATAAAAGGGCAAAATGCAGAGAAGTAACTACAGTTTGAAAAATACTCATGTACATGTGGTCAAGGCCTGACACATTGTCACTCTTTTTCAAATATTTTTCCAACCATTTATATTCTTTAGGCTGCTTCCTCATATAATATTAAGAAAGGGATGTAGTTTATCTCACAGCTTACACGTTATTTTCTTTCATCTCTTGCCCACTCGCAACTATTAATACTATTTGTAACTTTTCAGCCAGAAGTTCCATTCAAACCTGAAAATGTTCCTTATTGTTCATGTATTATGAATTTTATTCAATTTTTCAAAGCCATTCAAATTATTTAGATGCTTTCCGACTTAGGAACTTCTCATATTCCTTCAGCTGCTTCTCCTTACAAATTAAAGCCATTAATTCAGTTTAGTGATGTGTTTTCAACAAACCCTAAAATTTTCCACATCTATACATTAATCGTATTAACTTTAATAGCCAGTGTTGCGGTTTAGCATCAGCTTCTCAACATCCAGCATTAACCATTGTAAATTCACAGCATTAATACTGGTTTGACAAAAAATTCCTTCAGAAATAGCTTCTCTAGTTATATTATGTCATTGTGGCGATGTATCCTCGATGAATACAGTAGAATCCCCACAAGCAATTTTTTACATGCATAACTGTTTTTTTACTCTTCTCGAAAAGACCTTGGAATTCCTGGATACAAATTTTTTGGAACATTAAGTACTTTTCTCAGCTTAATCAAAAATGAGTTTTCTACCCCTGGCTGATTAAAGGAATTCTCTCTTTTACTTTCTCCTGCAAGAGGGATGAAGATTTTTAGATTGACGCTGATTAGAGCTGTGGAGAAACTGGTAATAATATTAATAATGGTCATGGTGAGATTATTGGTGTATCTGATGGTGACAGTGATGATGACAGTTGGGGTAGTGGTGGTATTGATGCTGCTTTTGCTTTGATGATGATAATGATGATGCTGATGATGATGACAGTAGGGCTATCTCTAGCTCTATTGCTTTGTTTTTTTGTAATCATTTCTTTCTTCAATTATGCACAGCTGAAAAAGAATGCAACACAAATTCTCTTTAATGACACATCTTTGTTGAGGTTTCTTGAATTTATAGAAAAGAATAGCAGCTTCTTTTCCAATATTTTCAGCAAAGAAATGGACTTTCTAGCATCTACTTTTTTAGCATGGTGGTTACACATACCTGATTATCACTACCGTGGCTAACGAGCTCTCATCTGTCATTTTTTTCTTCTATGTTCCCTTGGGGACGCCTGCGCCTGTCTTCCACCTGAATGATCTGTGTTACATACACTCTTTACTACAGGTAAGACTCTACTTCATCCTAACAGTACACATATACACACTGATTGGGGGGATTTTTTTCTTTCCTTTCCTCTTCCATAATGAAAGCATGCCCTCCAGGATCACTTAGACGTGATGATCTTTAATGTGTATCAAAGTTTGCATCACTGACATGAACATGTAGCTAAGGACTGACTGTGAACTTGCATTTGCATATTTAGAGCACACTCCTGACTCTCACTGAATATTCACGTGCAGCTTAAAACAGCTCTGAGATTTTGGAATAGAGATTGCTGTCACAGTTCGTGAATCACAGAGCTATTTTACCTTTTGAGGGCACTGTAATCAGTGCTGCTTGCAGGCTGTTATCCCCTATGCATACATGCAAATACAGATAGACACACAAACACACACATGCATGGGCACATTTCACTTCATATCACTGATGTCTCCTTTAGACCAAGGGACAGGTTTAAGAAAAGCCCAGTGAAGGGTTTGTTGCTTGATGTGTCACACACTATCACTTCAGAGGCACTCCTTTCTCAAATCTCTCTTCACTAAGAGGGAGAAGTAATAAACCCAGTGGACAGCTACAAGCAAGTGGTGGCGGCATCCATCCGAATAGTCCCCTCAACTCACTCTCAGAAGTGACTAAGGGAGTCTTAAAACCAGTGAAAGTATTTATCTCCCAAAACCAACAGTCAGAGTACAAAACCTAGGGAAAAGTGGGAAAGATCAGTAGCCGTCTCTCAATACTTTGTGGGTGTATTATCCCTTACCCCAGGTAGAGTTAGAAGTAGCGTCACTCCTTGTTAATGGGAGGAAATTCTCACGACCGTTCTAAAGCAGGGGAATGGGACTTATGTATGTGTCTTCCAGTTGCATTGCTCTCTTTTGTTTTGACAGTTACAAAAAGTCAGACAAAGTCATAATGAAACTGGTTAAATAGAAAGGTAAAGTGTAGGACTAAATAAGTATGAAAGATGTAAAGATGACAAGAAAAAAATCAACCGACAGAGAGGAGAAAGCCATAAATTTTTGGTTAATGTAAATGAGGAGCATTCCTGATTTTATGTTGTATTATAATATATTTCTTTTCTGTGTACCTTTTATAGCCACAAATGCCAAGTTAAACAAACATTTCAGTGTTTTTGGAAATAAGCTTTATCACTTTTTTTACTGAGAGTTAGAAGACAGCATAAAACCTCCTTATGTTTACATGGTAAATATGAAGCAAAAGCCAGCAGGTGGTTAGTTCACAGATGTATACCTAGGAAGTGTTTCAGCCTGTTCAGTCTTTTGCTCACACAAATCTAAGATATGTTTCCAATACACTGGTAATGTAATTAAATGCAGCCCACACAGCTTTGTTATGATTCACATTTTGCTCACGCTACATGCACATAAATGCATATTGTTTGTGATTGTTTGTTGGGCTCTGAGTACTGCCAAAACACAGATGACTTACACTGAACATTGTGCCTGAACACATCCTGTGTAGACACAGACGGAGCATTGATGCTGCTGGTGTTTTTAATGTGCAGCTCATACAACACCACCTGTGTAGACACTGTGTTAGAGTCAGGTGTTTCTCTCTGTTTCTTGTCTTTATGCTAAGCTAAGCTAATCATCTCCTTGCTGCGAGAGTGTTATTGAGATTCTTCTCTACCTCTTGGCAAGTCATTCAGGGTTTTGATTAAAATGTCAATTTCTTTTAACAGATTTTGTGTGTATGGCAGTGGCTGAAGCAAGCAAATTGTATCAGTGTCTCTCAAATGTGTCATAAACCAATAGTAAGTGATTCTCATAACTTTGGGG